>PVIR01007606.1:0-49408 GCA_004026965.1 Petromus typicus | reverse complement strand
AACCATCAAGGCTGTGATTTCATAGATTGAGATTTGGGGAAGTGGTTCAATCAAGGGCTGGGGAGATGTTCTGCTGAACAGAACCCATGTTTTGTACACAGCCCTGGGAAAGCCTGGGAAAGTGCCTTTTCCCCTCCTGACACATGAGGACACAATGAGAAGAGCACTATCCACAAGACAGGAAGCAGGTCCTCACCAGACTTGGAATCCTGACCATGGACTTCCCAGACTTCAGAACTGTGAGAGGCAAATTTTTGTTGTTATTTAGTCATCCAGTCTCTAGATGTTTGTTATTACACTTTGAATAAGAGTAAGATAGCGACTATCATCATTGTATAGAAGTTAAATTTAGGTTTCAATAACATTAATGATCATAGAAACTGTGTGTGGAAAAAAGATATATAGAGTTACTGATATTAGAAAAGTGATTTCTGAGAAATATAGTATTAAAATCAAATAAAAAATCTTTTGCATTTCTCAGTACAATACTCAACACTTACAATGACCATAATAATAGACATAGAATGCATAATAAATATTATATTTATGCTACTCAAAAGAAAGAGATTGCTATTGTCTAGTACTTAACTTCCAAAGTACATATGAGCACCCCTCACAACAGCTATGTTCCCATATAAAGGAAGTATGACTTTTCTATATCAATAATTTTTCTGATTTAGAAACTGACACCAGTGTGTTATGCTACCTATACACCATGACATCTAGATTTTTGTCTTTTCAAATATTATAGCAAAGAACATCCTGAAACATTAACTAAATTTACAGCTGTTGCACTGCATCTGTAAGATGAATGTCTTAGTAGTAATTCTATGTAAAATGGTATTTAATGTTTTTATAGGCACTGTTTTTCATATAAGTTTCACTGATACTCACTTTTTAATAATATGAGGGCCTGCTAGCAGTTAGGTTTTGGCCTGCTAGTGGTTTTGATTTTTGTCCAATCAAGTAAATGAAAATTCTATCTCAGGACAACTTATTTATTTATTTTTTTTAAGTTTTTTTGAGACAGGGTCTTGCTTTGTGGTTCAGGCTGGCCCTGAGCTCAGCCTCAAACTCACATCACAGCAATCCTGCTGCCTCTGCCTCCTGAGAGTTGGGATTACAGGCGTGAGCCACCATGCTTGGCACTGTGGTATATGGTACTGTTTGCTGCTGGGGTGAGTCTCCACACCCAGTATTGTATGTGGTTACCGAGGATCGAACCCCAGATCCTTGCGCTTGCAAGACAGGTGCTGGAACCACTGAGCTAACTCCCCGGCCTTTCAGAGCAATTTTAAATTTGCTTTTTTGTGAATAAGGACAGCTTATCTCTTGAATAGTCATTTTATTTACTCTTTAGTGAACATTTTCTGCTTAATATTTGCTCATTTTTCTACTAGAACTTTTTGTTCATTTGTAAGTTTTTTTAAAATTAAAAACAATAGTAATTTAGATATGATGTGGAAAAAATTAATTTTTGAGTCCATTTGTGATGGCTTTTGGCAATATGTTTATTTTTATGTAATTGAATGTATTAGATTTTATAGTCTTTTTATAAGTCTGAGAAAGCCTTCTTAATTTTAATTTTTAAAAATATTCCATGCTTTATTTTAGAAATCAAAAAATATTTTGCATTAAGTTATTAATTTATTTGAATTAATTTATTTCAATAACTGACAGATTGAACAGGCTTTTCCTCAATGACATTCTCAGCTACCTTAGCACACTTTCTTGTGTTTTATTTTTTGTTGCTGTTGTTTGTTTTGTCTTTGTTGTTATATCAGAGATCAAACTCAGGACCTGGCACTTGCAAGGCAGGAGTAGTGCCCCTGAGCAGTACCCCTAGCCCTTAACAACTTCTTTAAATAGTTTAGTTTTCTTTTGCTGATTTAAATTGATTTTCTAACATTTAATGAGAACAGTTTTATTATTAAAATACTTTAGTAACTAAAGTTTAGAAATTTAATATTATAATGCAGAGGAAAACTTTCTCAGTGCCGTCAGCAGCTAGTTTGTTCCTGCCCATACTATACTATGATGAGTGGCACTAATGGGGTCCTTACATCCACTAGGGTTAGTGGTAGAACTTGAGCGTTTTGAAAGCTTTTCCAAAGCACTTACCTGCAATGAAGATGTTGCTTTTATTACTTTCAAATAATGACTGGAATCTGTATTTATTTTCTGCTCAGTTCCTGATCTGACACCTTGGACTATGGTGGCCCTGTTCTTTCTCTGGTGCTGTTTCTGACACAGAACTTCAGATTCTGCTTGAAGAAGATGTGTTCAAGACTTTTTAAAAAAGGAAATGTAGACTCGGTCCCTGAAGTAAATACTTATTCCTAATATTATCTTGCATTTTCATTTCATAATATTACTCAAGAAGAATCTCTTCTGAAATCATAGAAGTAGATTAATGAATATTTCCAAGGTCACAGGAGAATAGGCTGAGCAAGGGTGTGTCCTCTCGTGAAAGAGACTCCTCAGTCTTCCTAGTCATGTGGCATTTCTGTTGGACTTGATTAAAACCTGACCTTCAAAGATGATTGTGCTTTAAAGATAATATGCTAATAAATGAATGCTATCTTGATTTGATAAGAATTGCACTGAATTAATTGATTGCTACAGGTAGTACAGACATTTCAAAAACATTGATTCTTTCAATGCATTATCTGTTCCAATTAATTATATATTTTCTCGTTTATTTGTGTCCAATGTAATTCCTTTCATTAATATTTAATGGGTTTCAGTATATTAGTCTTTCACCTCCTTGGCTAATTTTATTAAATATTTCATTGTTTTTTTATACCATTTTAGTGGGCTTCATGGGATGATATTATTTCTATCTGAGATCACAAACAGTGAGGAAAATGCAGTCAGTTTTGGTATGCCTATTTTCTGTCCTGTAACCATACTAAATTAGCATATTAGTTTCCACAGAGTTTGTGCATGGTTGTGTATGTGCGTGCAGTCTTTAAAGTTTTCTGTAGATAGAAGTGCATCATCTGCAGATACTGTTCCTGCTTTCTGTCTAATTTGAATGCCATTTACTTCCTTTTCTTGCCGCATTGCTCTTTCTGGAGCTTCCAGGACTATGTGGAGGAGAAGTTGCAGAATGGAAGATAAAAGCTCCCAGCTCTCCCTGGTGAATGTGGTGCCAGCTCTGCGCTTGTAGTATGCCATCTTTACTACCCAGAGGTAATTTCCTCTCTGGATTAAATTACTGAGCTTTTTCCTTTAACCAGGAAATCCTTTTAATCTTTTAATTCATTTATTAACTTTATTCTTTAGTTATTTGAAAGTAAACATTTTTCTTTTGGCATGATGTTATTTGAAGTTCAGTGGTTTCTATGTATGTTTTCATTATGGTTATTTTCCAAATACTCACAGTTTGGGGTTTTACATTTTCTTCTAGACTTGTGATAAATGCTCAGATTAATTTTCTTTATTTAATTTTGTTGTGTGCCTTTGGATGTTTATGGTCTCACTGCCTTATGATGAATGTTGACAAGTTGATTACTACTCTTAGAAATTTGACTTTCTTTATGGCCTCTACTCCAGTCACTTTTTAATGAGGTAGGAGATTAAGCTTGAGGCAAATCAAACAACCAACCAGGCAGAATATTTCAGAAGTCATGGAAACCCATGGCTAACCAGCGGAGTGAGATGTTTCCTAACAACGAGAAGACTTGCACAGAACATGGGGACCAAAATGACCAGTCTCAGGGGTCCTGAATGTTGTACATGAGACCAAAGAGCAAAGTCTTGTTTCTAATGTGCCATTTGAATCTGGTGCTGTTCACAGGACCAATCCAATGATGCTATTCCCAATCCTTCATTTACATACAGTCGCAACCAATCAGGCTGCTCTTCCTGGTGCTCCATTTACATCTTGGGAAAGCCAAGTGAATTTTCACTTGGTTTGATATGCAAGCTATAGATTTACTGTGCTCTGTAAAATACAACCAAATAATCATTTCACCAAAAGAGGGCATCACATATTATTTTAGAGTAAGTGTAATCATAATTTATTTAGATTATAATATATAAACAAAAACTGTGAGAGCACATTTGTCAGCAAGAAGATGGGAAAATAATGAATTGGGTGTAGGGAATGCTGATGGACCTGTTGGATAGTGTTAGTGTGTTTGAATGACTTTCTATAGTCTGTGGGTTGAAAGACAGACATAAATAGACCCAGAAGTTCTTCACCCCTCACCCCAATCTTCATAATCTACAGTTCTCTATCTCTTCCTCATATATAGGCATACTTTGAAAAATCAGAAGTAAAAAGAATCTCTCTGTTTTGGTGGAATTAGTAGTGATGGAGATTGTGGCTTGATACACACCAGACAATTACTCTTTTACTGAACTGTACCCCACATCCTGTGAGTCATACCATTCTATATTCACCTTTCAAAATGGAGTTTAATGTAAATGTATAGTTTATAGGATTTTATATGCACATAAACCATACTCTAAAAAAATCCTTATTGGTGTTAGTAGGCATTGAAATCAGAGCCTTCACAGTGAGCTACATCCACAGACTTAAAAAATATTTGAGACAGGATCTTGCTAAATCGCCCAGACTTAGCTCAAATTTGTGACCTCTCTGCCTCAGCTTCCTCGTCTTGGGATTACAGATAAAGCTTCCTTTATAGTTGTCTATTTTTAAGCAATGGCTAGAGTGAGCAGGAACAAAATATTGACTCCATGAAAATGTAGACATATTCTGAGCTGGATATTAAGCTATTAATTTTTAAAATTACTTTGTTAAAAAAAACTAGTATATTTAAAATCTGGAAAGAGCACAGTCGTTGATGATGCTATTTAATGCAATGAAAAGTAAGACAGTTGGAATTACCTTTCTCTTGAAGCACTGTGTGTCAAATAGGGATGCTCCTTCTCATTTTAATGACAGTGTAGCAAGATTTGTGACCAGTGTAATATGCTACTAACGTCTGTATTCCATTCCCATAGAAATATAGACACTGACTAAAAAGCTAAACTCTATTTTAACCAATTTAATCCCAATTCCAAGCTTCTCTGAGACAGCTGCAATTAGGAATTTGGTGTTTACCTTTCTAGAATGTTCACAAAACCTTTACATTTGTAATCCAAATTTAGGACAATTTAACAGAAACGTTTCCATATTGCTACACAATACCTCCTAAGGTGAGTATATAATTGTCCAAATATTTCCCTGTAGAAGAGCATTTATACTATTTATAATCAAATACAGAGTATATAGCAACAAGGCTGTAGTGAATAGGCTTCTTTGTACACACAAGGGTGTGTTTATTCAGGATTGGTGGTGAGGGAATATGTAAATTCAAAATGAAATGCTTATTTCCCTTTCCTGAGAGTATTTAGCAAATTGTAAGTTTGTTCTCTTTGAAATGTGTGCAAATCTTTTCATGAGATAAATTGGCATCTTACTAACTTTCTCAAGTCCTGAGAACCATGTCTTTGAAATAGAGAACCTCTCTCTCAGTTTCACCTGTAGAAATGTAACTTTAGTATCTTGTGCCAAGTTATGAAACTCTTAAAACGCAGAAGTGAAAAGTTGGTTTTTCCCATAGGTAAAGCTCACGATCATACCGCTACCAAGTGTACATGAGATGAACTGTGCATCATACAGTGCCAAGTTTTCTGGAGCAGTGCTCCTGTTCCTTAAAAAAAAACTAGCTATGTAATTTGATAAATAGTCCTGACTATATAATAGTGAAATTTCCCCCTACCTTTGTGATTTCTCTGAATTGCCTGTAATGTACATAACATTCTGGTCTAATACTCATTTGGTAGCAACGATAAAAGACTTCTTTATTTTCTGTCTTTACAGAGAAGTTTTCTGAGTTGAGAAGGGATTTTGTTTTTAATTTTACTTCCCTACTAACAACAATTTCACTTCTTGGCAAGACATGGACTAAAAGTGAAAACAGAATCACAACTTTAGAAGGTAACTTGGAAATATCTATTTGGATGAATTCTTACAGCAGATTATAAGGACCTATTTTCTTGTGTGTTCACCAAAATCAAGGATACAATCAAGCCAGTAATTTTAATGATTTTTATATGCCAAGGGTCACAGTTTATTAGTATTTGACATATAAATTACTCCTGCAGTAACTTTTGGTTTTACATTTGTTGCCCATTTTTACTAATTGGCTGAGATTTTATCCTGCTTATTGATGAGATTGTATTGTCCTGCTTATTAATATTTACCTAATTGGACAGGCTGTACATATATTCTTTTGTCTGTTGTATATAATTTTGCTTGTAGAGGTTTTCTCTACAAGACATTTTGATGTAATCTGATGTACTTACCTGTTTTTCCCCATTTGGTTTCCAGTATTTGAGAATGCAAAAGAATTTTCTAAAATCAACATCAAAACTGCTTCCTTCCATGGTGAACTTTTTATAGTTTTATTTCTTATTTTCGCATGTAAGATAACTCCCAAATTGTATTATATATAGAATATGATGTATTCTGTAGAGTAAATAGAATTATGGTTTATTTTTTTTTCCCAAGTGATGACCCAGTGGCAGCAACAATACTGGAAACTAAGTCCAGATGGTCAAACACTTCAGAGTATTTTGAACTGTTTGGAGGGCGACAGCAAATTCATACTGCCTTCGCACTGTGTAGGGCATTCAGAGCTTTAATAACAATGACTTGCATGTGGAAATCAAAATGACATATTTTAAGAGTATTTATACTTTGAGTAACACCATACATTTTAAGCTGAATAACAGTTTACTATTTGATCCTTAGTGTATGTTTTCAAAATAAATATCAGATATTCTGTAAAAACATCTCTGAGCTTCAATCCTAGGAAAATATTTCAAATCTACAGTAAGTCTTGGGAACTTTCACTGAACAATGGAAATGCTTGATGCACAAAGTTCAGTAATCCAAAGTATACTTCTGGAAAATCACCACTTTTGACAGAAATGGCTTAAAGACACTTTGTTGGGTTACTGATCTATCAACAGCAGGTTAAAACATTAGCATTTTTATAACATATGACTCATGTAAACAAGATATATTCTTTCATTCTTAAAATATTCTGTACTGTCTGAGACATTGTATGCGTGTATTTACAATTTATTTTCCAAAGTAAATGAAGGAACTAAGATATTCTCTTTGTTCCTTTAAGCATGTATGTAGCTTACCCTGAATTCAAATGTAATGCTGTACACAGAGAAAAAAATAATAGAGTGTGACATAAAACTTAGCAAGATTTGATTCCATATTTTAAAATTAATGAAAGGCATTATAGTAATAAAATAATTAATCAAGGCCTTCTTTTCTTTCACTTCAGGAAATCTGATTCTAGGTTAAAGGATTTCTTTGTCCTTAAATATACAGTATCTAAATAGGTTTGTACTTTGTAGGCAAAACTTAGGCTTAAGGAGAACAGAGGGCTACATTTCTGGCCTATGACAACTATTGTTTATTCCCAGATGTGACATGTCAGAGAATGTACATTTCTTGTTGGTTCTTCTTCTGTTTTCAGCAAATGGATGACTCTTTCCCACCAAGCTCACTAATGTGTGTGATAAACTTGTCAGTGTCTAGTTTTCCATTAGCTTAGCATTAGGACATCAAAACTCTTAATATTTCTTTGAAAGCAATGTTGGGTCCATCACCTAATTAAGTCCTCTTTGAATAAAAATCAGAAGTAAACAAAATTTTCTAAAAATAGCTTTCTAGAGCTACATTAAATCAAAAGATAGGCCACACATTTCACTTGAAATATTTATTTTTTTCTTTCACTGGGTTTAATGACAATTTAAACATTGTTGAATCTACCTGAAGTTTTTGACCATTACACTATAAATGTCCAAAACTTGATATAAAATCATGTGATATAATTTTTTTCATAATTTGTACTTTAGAAAATCAGATATAATTGTGTTTTAAAAAAATTCTCTTCTTGACTCTCAGCATACAGATCAGGAAAGTGCTCTCCAGCCCTCACGAGAGAGAACAGGAATAGTAATATCTGTAAGGTCCTTGGCTGGAAACAGAAACACTGAGGAGAGGGGACAGGACTAGGGAAAGAGAAAAAAAATGTTTGTTAATGTTATTTCTGTGTGGTAGCAACAGGGTCCCAAGGAGACATCTATCACACAGAGCTGGCAGGAGCACTTTCCTGAGAAGTTACAAAGAACAAAGGGTTTCAGGAAGTCTGGACACATGCCACATCAGCCATGACTGCTGGACTCACAATATTCAAGGGAAAAAACTTACACGAAGTGCCAAAGATTTGAATAGAAAATAGAATTTCTTAGTAACAACTTCAAGTGTTTGTGGTTAACAAAGTCTAGGAGTCTCTTGAAGAGTGAGGACAGACTCTGGAAACAAAGATATAGACTCAGTATCACAGGGACACTGCAGGTAGTTGTCACCACCCCAGTGCTTACACTGAAGACAGCAACTGGAAAGTCGCTCACAAAGATGTTCCAAACGATGTAAACATTGTCCTCCATCAGATGGTAACAGCAACAAACGCCTGGGCCCACCCATTAAGTCATAGACACAGGAGTGAGGATACTTTACCACCTGTTCTGGTTTTAAAGGACCCCAGGGTCTTCATAGAGCTGGATTGTGAAGGGTGTGGGTGGGAGGTCACAGACCACAGCCACCCTGACAGTTCTCAGCTCAGGACCGAGGCGTGCGCAGGAGAAAAGCCAACTAGCAGCACTGCGCTCTGCGCTCCCCCATCAAGGGCTCCTGATCCAGTTTAACTTTGTCCACATCGCTGTCTTCACTAGGAAAGTGCTTACAGTTTGCAAGAATGTTCTCCACCAGGAAGCGGGCAGCCTCATCTATATTTATATTATCCTGGAACACAGAAGCAAACGATATTATCAGTGCCGACCTTGTGTCAGTTTTCAGAAGAAAATGCAAAGGGTCTTAATGGGAATAGGGAGAATGCTGAAGGGGAAGCCAAGTACACCAGCTGCCACTTTCTCTAATACTCCAGTGTCCGCACACTGGGGTCAGCGTTGTTGAATCTTGTGGCTGCAGGAGGCATTTTTCTTTTATTTTTCTAACCATGTATTATCCTTTTTGATGTTCCTGTTTTAAATTTTGGCCACATAGGTTCGGTGAGCTACCTTGGTGGATGAAATATTCTAGGTTGCTGTGTAGAGTCAAAAGTACTCAGACTGGAAAACCTCTGCCCCTGAATTAATAAGAGGATGCACCGTGAAGGAAAATGTAAAAAGGGTTTAAACCACATCGAAATATGTGAACCACATCGTGCTGCTCTTCCACCTGTGAGCACAAATTAATATCTGAAGTTATAGTGCATAATTAGCTTACAGTCATGGTGTGCGTCGCCCATTAAGGCAATCTAAGAATCATTAGCTCTCTCAGCGTTTGTGCGGCTTTTCCATAACTCTTCCCAAAACTCTCAATTGAGAACACATAGAAAATACTGTCACTTATTTTTTAAAATAGGTTTACATCTGCAACAACACTGTGAAATGTAGTAAAATTTCCTGACTCACCCTCCTCCATATTCCTCAAAGATTAACAGCTTACATGACCACCATGCAGATGCAGGCATTAGAAATTAATAGGTCAGCATATCACGTCAAGCCCATTTCTGTGTCCTCAGCTATCTCAGGGCCTGTCTGATGCAATGTCAGAAGCTGTACTTTTCTGTCACGTCTCCAGGTCTCCTTCCATCCGACACACGACCACTATTTCTTTGCCGTCCATGACTCTAATGTTCCTGGGAGTACTGAGCAGAAAATATTCCTCAGTCTCACCTGTTAGTAGCTCACTACAATGAAATCCAAGATTTACGTTCTTGGCAGGAGCAAGAAAGGAGTCAGAGTTCTTCTCAGAGTGTCAGGAAACTCACTCATTTTTTCCCTACATAGAATTTCTCAGGAATATCACTTATATGTCTGATTTTGTTCTTTAACCTTCCCATATGAAACTCAGCACACAGAACTCTCCCAATATTTTGTACTTCTGAAATTCAACTTTCTTTCTTACATATATAGGTGGTTAAGCTCTTCAAAATCTTCATTAGTGTTCTACCTTGAAACACATTTTATCCAATTCCAAATTAGCAACGAAACAATTAATATTTATGAAGAAGCATTTTATAAATGCTGACATTTTGCTTTTGTTCAAATATTTCATATATGGTTGATATAAAGCTTTACAAACATCTCCATAAGTCCACTTGAGCATTCAACTTCTTTGTTCATACTGCAGATGATGTGGGAGGTGTGATAAATTATCTGATGAGCGTTTAAGTTAAAGACTCTACCACAGAAAACACACGTTGCCTTTAATCCCCCTCAAAAGGCTCTTCTCAGTTTGATCCAATCACCTCATTCTTCTCCCCACTTTCTGAAGCAGTTCTGGAGTATCTTTCTGAGATGTAATTTAAATATATGGTGAATGCTGAGGCAGGCGCCATCCAGTGGAAAGGTGGGTCCATAACAATATTACCGTGTGTCCTTCTCTACCTTAGTCACTAAGGCTGGCACCTTCCTTAAAGTCCCAAGGACCTTAGAAGGTCAATGTCTTTGATAGTGAAGGATATTGAGACAGATTTCACAGCAAAGCAAAAGGGATGAAAGAGGACTTCTAGAAGTACTTTAGAAAACGGCCAGAATAAGGACAAAAGTATGTTTGAAGAGAAGTTACCTGGAGGGGGGATTAATAGCCATGTGTCTTTTACTGTAATATATATTTAATTTAAAAATTCATTGGTCACATCTCTTTGATCTTTATATAGCATCTCCTTGTATTCCTTTAAGCCTTTCTTGAAAGGGAAAGTACTTGTGCTTGATATTACATATATATATATATATCCATATATATATGTATCTTATCTCTCATTTACTCCAGTAGCACAAGAAGTAGCTCAGTTGAAAACTCAAATTCAAAGAAAATGTCACTTTATTTTTGCTCTAAATAACAATTCATTTTTATTTTAAAATCTATCACTTTTATTCACTTCCTTATTAATATATTTTGAAAATAGTCTTGCTACAGAATGAGGAAAGCTACCACACAACCAAGCAATGCTTTTATTTTTCTGGGTTTAAAAGAAACACTCCCAGAAATCCATCCAAATATTTTAGTCACAACCCAGACTGACAAGGTAAAGAGACAAACACAATCATCAGCAAAGCACATCTCACCTTGGCAGAAGTTTCAAACCATCCAGAAAAGCCATGGTCTTTGCAGAACTGGTCTATCTGAGAAGGGCTGTGGCCACTGTCCCGGCTCTGGTCGCACTTGTTAGCAAGAAGGACGGCAGGAATAGGGCTGCCGTCGGGAAGGTGAACTTTACTATCCAGATCATTTTTCCATTTTAATACTGCCTGGAATGTGGAACCTCTTGATATATCAAAGACGACAAGAGCACCAACAGCTTCCTTGTAGTATACACGAGTCATATTGCCAAACCGCTCCTGACCTAGACATAAATATAGAGATTAAACATTTGTGACTCTCATGGAGTCACACACAGGTTATGTATGATCCCACTGACTCCAAGCATAATCATATAAATCTCTCCCATTTCATAGCAACATTAATAGGTGGGAGTAAGGATGTCCACCCAGCACCACGATCTATAAAGCAGAAGTGGCTGATGATTCACTTGATTACACAGTGACTTTTGCATTCTGTGCATGCACACCTTCACAATAAACTTCAGTATGGCAGTACTGACAGCCATAAACTTGGAAAGTTCTTCCTCTTTCCATTGTCTAAGAGAGAAAAGATATTTAAGAGAAAATGAGAGTTGAAAGTAGAGGAAGAAATAAGAAGGAAATGAAGCTTGTAAGAAGGAGATAAGTGTAGTGGTTAAAGCTTTAGCATGCAAGATTGGGACTGAATGAGAGATAAAGTAGATCATGTTCTCAGTCATCTTTCCTTTGCATCTCTCTCTCCACTTTTGACTCAGTTCCCAGCATGGTCTCCTGTAAGAGCTGGCACGTGAAAACCAGGGTTTCAGAACAAGATGCAACACAACTGGTTGCTTGATTATAAGAGGGATCAATTGCAGAGTTCTCTAGATATTGTTCATTTTAAATGATTTATCCTTTGGGGTAGATTCTACTACTTCATTTAATCCTACCAATGCATAAGATAGGATCCTAACTGATTTTCATATGATCTGTCACCTAGGAAAAAGCTTATCTTCATCCGACTGATGAGAAGACAGGCCAGAAGTGGCTTGCTCCAGACCACAGTGACACTGACTGAAGAAGACAGGACTAAGACAGGTTTTCTGACTCCCTGGAACCTGTATATTAAGATTCTGAGTGGCCTTGAAATTGGCTTGACTTCTAAAGCTCTTATCTCAAATTCATAACTACACTGAGAGAGGAAAATGTCACACTAGATTTATAGAGCTTTTGTCTATGATCAAAGCAATATAATAAGACACTTTCCTGTTAAAACACATGATGAGAAACAAGATTTATCTACATTTTATTGATGCATTCGTCAACATTTATTTACACAGATGCAGAGCTGCTCCAAATTAGGGAACTCTTTCTGCTTCCAACTTTACAAAGCCATCAGATAATTTGATGTATTGCTTAATGAAATGATAGATGAATATAACAACTATCAAGTTTATACAAATAAACTACGCATTTGTTTTGTGAAAAACTTTTCATGTGTTTTTATCTGAGATGTTATTATCATAGTCCAGAGATCTAAACTTTATTATAATACATGGTCACATGTGAAACTCTGCTAATGTGCTTAACTGTATATTTCATTTGGTGATATTATTGACATTTATTTAAAAAAATTAGCATGGGGCAAAATTAGTACCGCAGACTTCATGCTTACACAGGATACTTTAATTGGTCAGAGCCACAATTATTATTCTGCAGAAAGACTATATGGGTATAGTAAAATGGGTCACACTTCGTTCTCCTCTACACAGGGACATTACCAATATTTATTTAAATTTTAATGATTGCAAGGACTGTGGCAACCAGAGTAACTAGCCTCATCAAAGTAGTCTTAGATGAAGAGCGGTCAAAGGATTTAAGATTTCAAGGTAACTATACATTTATACGGAGAAATTCTTTGGAACCTCCTTGCAAATTAGAAAAGATGACAGGTTGGTGAATGACTAAAAGTATAAATACCCAAATTTACAAAACACTGTTATGCTTAAGAGGCTGTTGCTTTTTAATTCAAGTAAGTTAAAATTTCCACAAAAAAGCTTTTTGACACAAGGAGGAGGATACTGTGACTTAAGAATGTTGGTTAATTTTCCTTTGATCCCAAGGTTAGGATTCCTAACTCTCTGACAGACCTCATATCAGGAACCAAACTTCCAAAGCAAAGAAGAATACATTCTATGTCAAGTCAAAACAGTGTCAGTTATCCAGTTAAGCAAATAAAAGTAACTGGGAGGTAAAATGGAGGTCATCTATCTGACAATGGTTAGTACAGAGAATAATCACATAAAACGCTCTCTAGACTTGTAAATAAAAGTTTTAAAACATGAATAATTAAGTAATCAAAGATTAGAACAGATACTTCCACAAAATGCAGGCAATTGCTGAATGGGAATGCTGCAGGTTGGGATCAGAGGGGCTCTGACTGGAAGGGCTGGATAGCAAAGGAAGTCTATCTTGGTAACTACAAAGAGGAGTTGAGTAAGTTTTGCTGCAGGTATTCTGGTGGTGGTGATGGTAGTGGTGACCGTGTGTGTGTGTGTGTGTGTGTGTGTGTGTGTGTGTGTGTGTGCGCGTGTGCACACGCATAAGGCTTACAGAAATAAATGAGAACAGGGGAGCATCTACATAAAAGGTTTATCCAACAAGTTCTTATCAGTTCAGCTCGAACTCTAGACAACATGAACTGCTTGAGCAATGTTTACACCGTTATTTCTAGAAACATCTCAAATCATCTAGTCCAATTTCTCTAGTTTTAGGATGAATGAACAAAGTCACAGGAAGGTGAAATTACTCAGATTTGCTGAAGCGATTTGTTATTTTTTTGTCTTGACTAATCTGTGAGCCAAACGCATGGTGGAGTAGACATTTCTGCACATGTTTTGTATCTATGAAATGATTTTCAGCAGTGCCAATAGCCCAGAAGTAACTTCCTTTAAGAGAGTTTAGTTCCTCTGTGAAATTCACACCCTCTTCTCCGTGTCTCCTCCTGCTTTACACAGAAGCTGGGGGAATATGCTCGGCAGAGTCATCCTGACTCTAGGTGAGGCCTCTGCAACCAGCACTGCTGCTGACACACAGACACCTTCCCAGTAACTCCACGAGTTATGCCCCTCAAAACAATGCGCTACTTCCTTCTTTATAGGAAGGAGTTTTGATGGTAATTTGATATCTGGGCACGTACAAAGAAAAAAAGAGCCCAGCACTACTCATATATGCTGAAAGATATTGAAAGGGTCATATTCAAGCGCACACATGTTGGCAAAGGTCTAAGTGTTTATCTCATTAATGGAAACACTAAAGACCTTGAGAAGCACTTTAAAGAGTAAGGTTTGCATTTCCAGAGGATTCCCACTCAGAGAAAATACACCAACTCATTTACTTCTTTACAGCCAATGGAAGAATTCCCCTTAAATTTGATAGAGAAAAAGCTAAATTCTGAACACTCACAAATATCAACCAAACCCTTTCCACTGGATTTTCATACTGTTCTCCTATAGCTTATTAGTGTTTGAATCAATACTTTATTTTCATGGACCTATTTGATAAATATTAGTTGAAATTCAAATTTTACTCTAACCAGATCAAAGCACTAAGGTGAAATAGTGCTTAGTTTTCCAATTACTTTGAGAATTACTAATCTATATCTTACTAGTCTAGTCAAGATGATTTTGGGTGAAAATATGCAATTTCTTGTCAATAAGTGGAAACTCCCTTGAAGAAAAAGCCTCATAGATGAAGTATGTACAATGAGATATCTCTAATCAGAAGCTGTAAGAGAATAATTATCAAATAACTTCTTGATTTGTGCCCAAACTATTCATAGTTTTGAAGTTGTACAATACTCAGCATTTTTTTAAAATTCAAAATATCCAACTTGCACAAAAATATCCCAACTCTGTTCTGCCAGGTACTCTGGTGCCCGCACAGTGGGCTCAGACAGAGGCTCCTGAGGTCACTCTCAGAGGACGAGGAAGCGATACCACTTTGGGGAAGCTCTGTGAATCTGAGAAAGGAACTGAGAGGTTGTGGAAAGTGAGAGGAATGAACACAAGGCAGGTTGCTTCTATAGAAGTGTGCTATAAGGTGTAATGAAGTCAAAGACAGAACAGTGCTTCTCCAAAGTTAATATAAATAAGAAATACTCAGGGTGGGCCGGGGAGTTAGCTCAGTGGTTCCGGCGCCTGTCTTGCAAGCGCAAGGACCCGGGTTCGATTCCCCGGTAACCACATAACAATACTGCCAGCAGCAACCAGTACCACATACCACAGTGCCGGGCGTGGTGGCTCACGCCTGTAATCCCAGCACTCGGGAGGCAGAGGCAGGAGGATTGCTGTGATGTGAGTTTGAGGCTGAGCTCAGTGCCAGCCTGAACCACAAAGCGAGACCCTGTCTCAAAAAACCTAAAAAAAAAAAAAAGAAATACTCAGGGTTTTGGGTTTATTGCCACTTTCCAAGCACTAGGAATGGATTTTGTAGGTACTGAGGATTTGTTAGTTGCCTGTATCACATTCCTTTATAGAATTTTATTTGTGTGGGCCATGTATCTACCGTACTATAAAAGCCTTAGCTCTCATAGCTGTCCTTAGCCATGGATCCATCTAGTTGACTGTCATGGAGACAAAAAAGATGCTCTCACTCAACTCCAGGGTGATGAGCCAGGCCTCACCCATGAAGCCTTTATGGTGCTGCTCACCAGTCTTAGACGGCTGGTCCTAAATTTAAGTGAGAGAAGTAACTTCTCTGCTATTAAACCATGGCGCATGGCATATAATGCTAGATGAAGCCAAATCAAGGGGTCTATGGAAACTAAAGAATCTGTGTTTTGAGCAACTCCAGGGCTTGTATGGACAGCCTTCATTTAATCGCACCAAGAACCCTCAAATATGTACAATAATTCCAAGAAGCAGTCAAAGTCATTGCAAAGGAGTCTTGGAAAGTGTGGATAGAAATGAATGAAAATAATAAGAAAGAAGAGGACATAGATCAGCTGTCAGTTAGAAAGATCCAGAAATCCTTAAACCACGAAAGCCCAACCTTTTGGCTAGCCTGAACCTCATCTAGGGAGATGTCTTGAGCTGTATATCAAATCTACAATTACAGTTATTGCATGTAAGTGACAAAATATCCGTTTATATTTTATAAATTTATGTTATAAATTGATTCAACAAACCAAGTTTAATTATTAAATGAGAACATCGACATGTCACCTGAGTAACAACAGATGCTTGTCCTCACAGGCACACCCTCGGTGGACTAAAACCCCAACATTAGTAAGTGTTGCTTTGTGCTCACAAGTCACATAGCCATGTGTGGTGTCTGAGCCATGTAGGTTACAAAGTGACCTACTGTATGCTATGAATGGCAGGCAAAGTACTACATTAGTTGTTCTTTTGTTGCCTACAGTCTAAGCTGGAGCCTCAGGGACTCCAGTTATGAAAACACTGCCACATCCCATCCCCACCCCATCTTTTCTCTTCTAGATACCTTCCCTAAAAGCTAAAGACATCACTTTACAGTGTTTACTGCACGCCCATATTTAGAGCAGCACAATTCAGAATAGCTAACTCTTGGAAGCAGGCTATATTTTCATCAACAGATGAATGGATAAAGGCAGTGTACTACTGTGTTATAAAGAAGGATAAATTTGAGTCATTTGTAGGAAAATGGATGCACTTTGGAACCATAACTTTTTTCGTTAAGCGGGCACAGTATCAGAGCACAGAGCTAAATCTCCAGTCTGGAGCCATAATGTTAAGTGAACTAAATCAGACACACAAGGTTAAATATCATATGGTTTCCTTTATATGAGAAACTGAAAAAAATAAATTAACAAGCAAAATAAAAGGTAGATGACAGAAAAGCAGAGAGGCAGATCGTTATGGGAAGGGAACTAAAAGACAGGTAGGGAGACAAAAACAATCAAACATGTTATGTACACATACCAATTCCCCATGAGGAATGTAATCAGCATGTACTGTAAACATGTACTAATAAAAATCAAAAATAAATCATATAATAACATGGAAAGTTTATAATATTGTGGGCTAAATTCTGAGAAGTCTGAGGCCACATTATAGTCCGCGGGCTGTGAGTTGGGTACACCTGCCTTAAATAAAACCTTTCCTCTTGATCTACTTTTCTGTACTCTTGTAACAGAAGCATGAAGAAGCTCTGTCTGCTTAACCTACTAAGTCATGAAAAGCCGTAAAGAGCAAATGGCTTTTGAAAACACAAATTGGAAAGCATCCTAAAGCACTTTTCCTTGATCTTCTATCTCATAGCTCTAGAAGCAAATGTTCTTTTCTTCTCCAAGAGAAGATCTGTACATCTGTAATACAACTTGTTGACTCAGCCTGTTCTCTGCAACTTCAGTGTTGATTAACAGTGAAGTCTTCATTATTTGAAGATTATGGCACTCCTGCCCTAGACACTTAAATCCTTCAATCTTCCTTCTTTGAAAGAGCATTTTATCTCATCTCTCTATCTATGTTAGTAGAATGTCAAAGAATATGTATTAATCATGTTTTTTTTTTCTAATTTTCTATATTTCGTATGACCCTTTGACATCTTGGTGACTAACAGGCCCAGAGAGATCTCCAGGGGTGCAACTGGCATATTTGTAGGGATAACAAACTGCTTGCCTGAAAGAGAACCTTTGATGTGCAAATCAACCAATTATAAAGGCTAAGATTCCCTTGTGTTCCTTACCAGGCCCCTGCTGCCTGGAACATTACCCCCCCAGCTCTAAGTCACCAGGCACATGTATCAGAGGCCACCACTATCGCCCACAGACCGAATGTGTTCAAATGATCCAATCGCTCACTTACCCAGTTTGCAAACCTTCCCTTACTCATCTTTAAACTCAGATCCCACACTAAAGGACCTGATCCAGGACTTTCCCTCCATCCTTCTGCCAGGCAACTGTTTCTGAGGCTTCTGCAGGTGGCCCGTGGGCTTGGAATAACCTCCCCTCCTATTAGAACTGTGTTGTCAAATAACACTCTTTTCAGTAGCAGCTGGCTTCTGATCTACTGGGTTTATCATATATGAATAAAAGTAAAACTGAGTACATTTTAAAACAAAGTGATGATCACAGAAATTTCATCTGAGAAGCTTATAAAGATAGACAGTTGAAAAAAATGGACACATTGCACTACATATGCATCATGTAGCACATACATGATGCATATAATTTCTTGACATTATTTGAAAATAACCCTTAATCCCTGGAATGTTACCTGGTTTGCAGGTTTAACTCACGAGCATAAAAGCAAACACATTATCATTGTCTTTCTTTCCCAGGGATGCTCTATAACTATACAATAACAGAACATTTTTGTAACCTGCAGAAAAGTCCTATGGTTTTGAAACTCTTTCAAAATCCATATAAAATGATGGCACTGATCAAAAACTGACTACTCTGGAAGTACTGTGTTTTATATATAAGTAAAGTATAATAACTAGAAATGCTGTATTCAAAATAGGAATGATAATTATCAAAAATTTAGGATATAAGTCCTATATTCTAATGTAATAGTAACTAGAACATTTGAAAGTTTAGAAAATAATTTGTGCTATTGATTTCATAATGATGAGTCCCAAACCTGCTATATGTTCATCTTATCTTAGAGCCATAAACCTGCCTGGATACAGGGCCCCTGACTACCTGTGTTTCCTTGGTCCAGTGAGTATATCCCTCTGCCTTTAGGCTTGTGGACCCTAGAGCCCTGTGACTGGATTCAGAAGGTGGAAGTGTCAAGCAACTAGCTGGGAGCCAAGGAAAGTTTGAAACTTCCCTGTCAGTATCTCACTGTCTCCACTGCTGATATGAGTATCTTTGTGGTGACAGGGCTAACTGAGGCAGTTAGCCATGGTAGTATAAGAAGAGGAGACAGTCCACAGGCTTATGTTTAGCAGGAGAATTTCCTTGAGCACTAATACTACTATGCTGTTCAGGTGGGAGAGAAGACATAATGATAGGCAGAAAGGAAACCAGGAAATTGTAATTTTTAAAATGGCGTTTTTAAAGAAACTGTAGCTTCAACACCCAAAGTCACCCTAACTTACAGTACTATTTTCACCCCAGGCCTGGTTTTTTCCTTTCTGGCTTCTCACTTCTAAATAGCTAACAGTTTTAACAATACAATAAGTGTGCTGGGCTCCCTTCAGGCCTTGCTCCCTTCAGTACTATAAATTCATAAATTCTGCAGATGACCATCCTCACGATGGAGAACCTACACGCCCTTTTCCATGCGTACCTCATTGTTTCTCCTTAGTGAATCTGCCTAGACCTTTCACTGACACACCCTTCAACTGCCTCTGTGACAAAACTGGGTAAACCTGCTCTATGGAGTGGGAGGAAGTCAAAGTCCTTATGGCCTCAAACTCTGTCCACTGACACTGTTGGGCTGACCACTCCCTACCTTCACAATTATGAATTTATACCCATATTCAGGAACTGTACTTTCAAGAGGTCAGGCTTTGCTTGTAATTTTGTTCTGGAAATGAGGCTAAGATTAGGAAGGCAAGATTGTGGAAAAGTAGGATCATGTATATATGGCCCAGATTAGAAAAAGCCTTTTAGATGAGTGTATGTAATGACCACCATGAACAACGGGAAGCTGGCTGTACTATTCATGTGTAAGACAGAGATTAGAAATAGGTAATTCCTGAAAGTACTATTTATTCACCTTTGGAAGATAACTCGCTGACTTAGTTACTTTCCACATCAGAAAAATAAAACCTAACACTTGCAATATGAAGGAGGAGAGGTGCGTTTTGGCTCATGGGGGGGAGGGGGTGCTCTTGGCTAGCTCCAAGCAGGAAGAGTGTGGTGGAAGAAAGTTGCTCACCTCATGGCAAACAGGAAGTGAAGTAAAGGAAAGAGTGGGAGGAAACACATCCTTCCAGGCTACACCCCCTTTCCCACCAAACCCACCTCTTGACATCAGTGATCCAATCACTTTCTGAAGCCCTACCTCTATAGGCAGAGGCTTTGGCAGGCCATCCAGATTAGAACCTCAGCCCTGACTGCCCCATAGTGATAATGTGGGGATCATGGAAGTGCTTGGGGTAGTACTACTGATTCTTCTTCATGAATGTTTAAAACAGAACTGTGAAAGAAGATAGGAGATTATCAGGTATACTAATTGGCAAAGCACAAAGTAGAAAAAGAAAATCAGGGCCCACTCTCAGCTTCAGGACAAGAATTCAAATGATGATGAATTTAACTATAGCTTATATAGTCTACAGTGTGTTCCAAGTACGCATTTGTGCTTGAGTAAAAATTATTACGTGAACTTTTTTCAAAGCAAATTACTCTCAATTTGTTTTTTGGCTCAGTGTGTTACAACTCACTTCCATTAGTACATCAAATTTAATATACAGTAGATCTAAGTGGGTGTGTTTAAGTATTAATTTAGAGTAGCCATGTAACCTGCCTGGAAAATTCTATTATTGCTATTAAGCAATAAGCTTACAGTCGGGGGTAACTTAAATATTTTATCTACACTAACATTAAAAACAGAGACTTCTCTAGCTACATTCTAATTTTAGTGTTTATTTATTAAACTCACTTTAAAAATCTTACTCAAGATTTAGCCATTTGACATATCTCAGTTGTTATCAAGAAACAATCTCAAAGTATGTATGAATTAAAAAGCAATGGTTTTGTACAAAAATGGCATTAAAGTACATCTTTATTGTAAGTTCCTCCAATGCCATACAAAAGATTTGTCAGAGACTCTATCTGAAAGTCACTGTGGTACTGAATTCAAAGAGTTAAGCTACATTTGCTTGGCTACATTTACAGGAAACATTCAACAATTCTTGCCTATTATGCTTGCCATAGCTTCTCTAAATTAGAGGTTGTTGACATAATTTTTTTTCTGGTAATGTCTTCCTCCAAGGCAACAAAAACAAAAACAAAAAAGCCAAAAATAACACCAAATCTTGAATTAGTCCCATCAAGTGGCTGGCTTTACTTTCTGGGATATTTCTGTTCTTTGAGAATTCAGTATCAACCCAGCATGTAGGCTTGGGGGAAGAATTTTTGGAATGTCCCACATTACATCATGTTTACTTAATTCAAATAGTATGAGCTAGGATCCACTAACAGCCCAAATATTCAAACTAAGCTGCTGTGACATAGTTCCTCCAACTCTAGCCCAAATCTGTCACTTTTGTCTCCATCTCTCTAAATCTTACTAAAAGAAACTAGTGATTTCTAATGATCTTAGAAGTTGACGCCTAGTTATTATCAGGTGCTAATACCTACCTTCTGACTGGTGCAACAGTTCTTGTACAAACATCAGTAACTAGCAACCAGAAATGCCTTTTGGAGATGGTGCAATGCTATTTTTTTGTTTTGTTTTGTTTTTTCTGGCAAGGCTTAAGCTTTGTATTTAGGCAAAAGTGCAAAGATACTGTATCTTAGCAGCTATCTGGCAGAGTATGATTGATAGAGTAGCTTTTATTGCTACTTATCTAGATCTGTTCAAGAATGACAGAAACAGCAGGCACAGTGGCATAAACTTGTCATTCCCACACTCTGGGGGCTTGAGGCAGGTGGACCACAAGTTCAAATCCAGCCTGTACAATTTAGCAATTTAGCAAGAAATTGTGTCAAAAAACAAAACAAAACAAAACAAAATTAAAAATGGCCAAAATATAAGCACAAAGGGCCTGGGTTTACACACAGACACACACACATACACAGACACACACACACACCACATATACACACATGAGAAAAGAATAATGAAAACAGAAGAGGTGATAACCAGGAAGAAAACTCATCCTTGGACTTCTTTTTTGTAAGTCTCCAAATAAAAACACTTTTGCATGAAGCTTAAAAATACATGTGTCATAAAATTCCATGCTTCATGTTCATTCTCTGCAGTAGGAGTCCACTGTAATTTAATAACTAAATATCATGTCAATTCACATAAAGAATGAGATCAGGTCAACCACGCTTCTGTGAGAGGGCTCCAAGTCATACTGGTGGAAATGCTTCCCACACAGTACTGCACAGTGATTATCACAAGGTGAAACAACTTCAGCCTTGACCGCTTTTCAACAGGCAGTTCACTACTGCTCAGGGCAAAAGCAGGAAGTGTTTCGAAAGAAGACTGGCTTGAAAGATGACTTTTCAAACGTACTTTTGGCTTTGGACAACAACAACAGCAAAAAGCTTCTCTTTTATCTCTTTCTCTGATGAATTCATTCAAGTTATGGCGCCTTCCACCCTACACCGGCCCTACTCAGTGTCCTTGGACACACTGGGGTTCACTTACTGAACAAGGTAACCTCTGTTACCTTCCCAACAGTTCACCTCTCTTTCAGTGTCCACACCCCGGCCAGGGTGTGATTCTTAAATGTCAGTAAAGAGACCGTCCCTAAAAGACAAGGTCTTTCTTGCATGTTTAGTCCAGAGTGAGGACTAAACACAGCCATGGAGACAGGGAGGATCTGGGGATGGGGCGATGGGGCGGAGGCCGGGGCAGGGCTGGATACCTGTGGACGGAGGGAAGCAGGGTATAAAATTACAGGGAAATTTCCCAGATCTTCCCCAGCGCGAACAAACAAACTATTCCAGGAGTGGAGTTTCCCTCACGGTGGCTGGGCCCGGCGCCAGCATTTTTTTCCAGCTCCAACTCTTCCTGGTTTATTATCATTAGCCACCGTTAAAATTTCTGAAATAGTCTCCCTGGCTCCCCACCTCCTGGCAGGAAAAAGCCCTCTTAAAAGCACTGGATCCGAGGTGGGTGAAGTAAACCTGCTGGATAGAAACCCAAGTTTCAGTTTGGTTCGTGCCTCTCTCTCGAGGGGCCGCCTTTAGGGGTGAAGTCAGTGACGGCCCAGTGACGGCCCCCTCACCAAGCCCCCCGGACCCTGCGGGGTCCCCTCCCGCCCTGGCTCGGCCTGGCGTTGTAGAATCTGAGGCTTGCTCAGAGTTCACAGTTGGTCCAGCTGTCAGGGTTCCAGCCCCAGCTCAGGACAGACAGCCCAGGACCCTAGGACGGGCGGCCTTTCCGTCTACGGGGCCCGGGCTCCCCGGGACTCGGCCCGGCGGCCGTGCAGCCATCGCTCTGTGCAGGGACCCGAGTCTGCCGAGAAAGGCCGACCCGGCCGCACCTTGTCCTCGCGGCACCTCGAGGCTCCCGCGTCCTGGTGGCGGAAAAGCGGACCGCGGCGCTTACCCGCGATGTCCCACAGCTGCAGGCGCACCAGCGTGCGGCTGTCCCAGTTGAGCACCTTGAGGGCGAAGTCCACGCCGATGGTGGCCCGGTAGTGCTGCGAGAAGAGCTGGTGCACGTAGCGCTTGATGATGCTGGTCTTGCCCACGCCGAGCTCGCCGATGACCAGCACCTTGAAGAGGTGCTCGCGGGTCTCGGGCGCCGCGGAGGCCGCCGCCCCCGGCTCCCCGGCTGCCCCGCCGGCCATGGGCTCCGCGACGCGCCCCGGGGTCGCGATCTGGTGCGGACGCCACGGAAACTTGCCCGGGGCAGCGGCCGGTCACAGGACCCGGAACCGCAGTCGCCGCCGGGGCGGGCCGGGGGCGGGCCGGGGGCCGGGCTGGGAGGGCGGAGGCGCTCCGGGGCGCTTCCTGTGCCCGGGCCTGCGTCCTGGCCGGGCGGGACAGAGGGAGCCCCGGGACAGGAAGCCCGCAGCCGAGGAGAGGGTGCAGCACCCGGAGCCTGGCCGGGCCTGCGGTCACTTAGCTCGGGGAATCTGCTTCACAAAGAGCTGAGAAGGCTGAGCCGTCTGGTGGAAAGTTTTTGTGTTTGATGTTGAGGTGCTTGAGGACCCTTGTGCTGCCTTCTGTAGGAGCTGCACCAACTTCCCTTTCACCCCCTCCCCCACCCCCGTGCAGGAGGGTTCCACTTTCCCCAGGTCAACACTTGCCACCGTTTGGGTGACTGCCCTTCTCTGATTAGTGACGTGTACACTTTTTCTGGGCTGCTCTTTGCCGTGTGTGTGACCGCTAGAAAGACCTCCGTTCAGGTCCTTGGCGGCCTGTGTGTGGGTGCTTTTGTTTTGTTTTGTTTCTTACTATGGAGTTGAGTTTCCTGTATCTTTTGTGTATTAATTCTTCATCACATATGTTATTCACAAATATTTTCTCCCAGCCCGTAGATGGCTTTTCTATTTTGTCGCTTCATTTGCTTCTCAGAAGTCCTTTTGTTCGATGAAATCCCATTAGTCTAACTTTCTTTTTTGCTTGAGCTCCTGGCGTGACATTCAAAATGTCATCTCTAGGACCAGTGTCAAACGGCTTTCTAGACAACGCATTTCTTCATCTGTTCACCCTGCCACAGACGATCTATGGAAGATCACCGCCATGTCTCGGCTATTATCATTAGCTGAATGCGCTGTTCAGAGGTAGGGCCTGTTCGGTAGGGCCTGGTGGATCGCGCGGGACATGACTTCTGAGGGAGTGTTAAGTAGAATGTACCTAAATTAGAAGTGTCTGTTTATTTCTTCACAATTCATCTAGAGATGGAGTTCTGGAAAGACCACCCAGTAGAGTGTGAAGGGTGCACGCTAACAATATGCTGACAATAGTTGATACTAAACTTGATCTCTTGGCTGAAGTAATGGTTACCCTCTGTAAGGTTACTTGTTTTCCACATTGCTGTTTTGAAAATAAAGTCAATATATACAACTAATGTGTGAAAAATTGAGGTAATGTTCCACCTCCCTGAGGGAGGACCAGGGCTTAATTTATTTTGAATTCTTCTCTATCTTTTCTCTTCAGTTAATTTATATATTCACTCATATATTTATGTCAGTTTTATAATTTACAACTCATTGGTACTGATTTTGCCTCTCATTTTCTTCCAGTGTGGTAACTGGAAGCTCTCTCAGTTGGTTTCAGTGTGTTTTTATTTTCTCACTATCATAACTTTTCCTTTTTCTGAGTGTTTCTCTATTTCTTCACGTTCCAAGATGACACAGAGTTATTTTATATGTTTCTTGTGCAAGCCCTATATTAGTCATTTTCCATTCAAAAAGCCATGAATCTTCTAATAGAAGAATGGCTTAAGAAATGAAGATATGTGAACTAGGGGCACTCATTTATACCATGAAGTTGTTTCCAGCCCTCAACTGGAAGGAAAAAGAAATGTATGTGTATGTTCTACTCACATGTATATGCGTGAGTATAAATATTTCTGTGTGTCCATCACTATCAAGTAAAGTAAGCCTGGATCCGTACTGTTGCCTCCATCTCTGACCCATGATCCCTTGCATCTGTCTGGCATTCTTCCTTGGCTTGTCTGCAGCCTCTTACTCATCTAACCCAGAGAGAAACTTGGCTCCCTTCATTGACCACCTATTTAGCAGATGTACAGTCCCAACACAGATGTGTCATCATTTCAGAACTGCTGACCTATAGCCCTATGTGAAACAACTTATCAACTACAGTATAGTGCTAGTGGTAAGTAATAGTGTAAGGTTCCTTTTGCCTTCAATATTAGCCTTCATTCATTTCAAAATGACTTACAGAGGCATATTTTCCCTGACCCCTTCAGAGAGATTATTCCATACATAACTTATACTATAGTTACTTTCTTTTGTGGTAGTTTGCATTTCATTCTGGGATCCTCTCATATTGTAAAATATTTTTTGAATTTACAAACCTTATGATCTACTCTTTATGCTGGAAATTTTTAATTTTCAACAAATCCAGAATGTCATTCTGTATTTACTAGAATAGAATCATAACCAGCAGTTTCATCTCCCTAACAAATACTGCATGATTTGCTTATATAATACGCCTCTCCGGAATTCGTAGGCACCACATATGTTTATCTTTTCTATAGTTCTTCTCTTTCCAAAATGTTTCTTTAATTTCTATTTTCCTAATAAAAATGATGAATGCTTACATGCTTACTTATATAATTTTTGATAGAGTGTTAAAATATTTTGTCCTCTTTGTTTCTTGTTCGTTTTTGTTTCTTACTTGTTGAGTGTCTTATTGTTGAGTTTCAAGGGTTCTTTGTACCTTTTGGATATAATTTCTATATCATATCTGCTCTTTGCAAATATTTTTTTCCCAATCTGTATCTGACTTTTCATTATTTGAACAGTGTCTTTTAGAACAGAATATTCTAATTTCAATTAATTCTGGTATATTCATTTTTCATGGAGTTTGTTATTGCTATATTTTAAAATTCATCACTAGGGCTGAGCTCAGAGTTCAGTAAAGTGCAGATTTAGCATGCATAAGACCCCAGGTCCACTCTCCAACGTGCAAAACAAAACTCCATCACCAAATGAATGTAAAGTCATTTCTGTTTTCTTCCATGTTTTTTTCAATGAATTTTGTAGCTTTTGCATTTTATTTTTGTCTGTAATTTGAGTTATTTTTTGAAAGATGTAACCTCTGTGTCTAGGTTCACTTTTCATACAGAGGTCTAGTTATTTTAGTACCATTTGTTGCAGTCCTCAAACACAGAATACCTCTCCTCTTTGAAAGGTTATTTTTTAAAAAATTTTCATCTTTTGCCTTATGTTAGTTTTTGATATGATAATTCCATTTAATGTATCTCTTTACTACCCAGTATTACACAAAATACAGATTTGTTTTCTTGTCCAGCTGTCTGCAGTTGGCTGGGGCTCTTTGTAGTGTGGCTGGGCCAGTCAGCTGGACTTGGCCAGTCAGCGGCATCTGCTCCATATATTTCAGGGCTTTATTGAACCACTGCTTCTTGGATGGTAGACATTTGGGAAGACAAACAGGAACTCATGTGTCTTTTACAACTTCAGTTAGGAACTACCACATTTGCTTGTCTACCTAAGGGTAGGACTTGGTAGCCCCAGCCCAACAGCACTAGAGTAGGACAGTATTTTCTTCTCCTTGGGAAAAAAAAGTAAATATTTCCTAAAAAAAAAAAAAAATCTACCACACCTATATTAAACATTTTGATCTTTCTTAGAGGATTTCTTAATTCAATTTTCATTTCTACATGCTTTTTCATTATTTGATTATTCTTTTTTTAAAATAGTGCCTTTGTTCTTTCGGTAAAATTATTATTTTTATTTTTAATTTTTAAATTTTTTTTAGGTTTTTTGAGACAGGGTCTTGCTTTGTGGTTCAGGCTGGCCCTGAGCTCAGCCTCCAACTCACATCACAGCAATCCTCTCGCCTCTGCCTCCCAAGTGCTGGGATTACAGGCGTGAGCCACCACGCCCGGCACTGTGGTATGTGGTACTGGTTGTTGCTGGGCATGAGTCTCCACACCCAGTATTGTATGTGGTTACCGGGGATCGAACCTGGGTCCTTGCACTTGCAAGACAGGCGCCGGAACTACTGAGCTAAATCCCCAGCCCTAGGCAAAATTATTTTTTAATCTGTATCCATCAATTACATCCTCTGTTTTCTTCAGTATTCTTTATTTTTCATTGTTTTGAGATTTTAAATAAATTTTATTTTATCCCATGTGCCCCCTCAAGGCCTCTCCTCTTCCTCCGGACAAAAATTTTGTTTTCATTTGTCTTCAGTCTTTTCTCTTCCCTTTTCCCATTCCTCCTCCCTTGTCCCCCTTCCCATTTGAAAGGTTTCTTCCCATTTCCCAACATTCACTAAGTACTGAGGACTGAAATGTGTAATTATTCTCTTTTTAAAGTTTTTTTGTTGTTGTTGTTCTAGTGTCCAAATTTCCATGTCTTAGAGGTTTTATTTGTATTTATTACATCTCAGTGTGTTCCATAAGAAATGATCTTTAAGTTTCTGGCAAAAACCTCTTTGATTTAAGATAGGACGGTGTCATTAATTGAAGTCTTTTATACATGACTGGGAGTTACTGGTAGTTCACACCGAAGGATGATTGGGTGACAGACCCAGATGTATTGTTTTTCCCACTCCATAGCAGCATCTGTAGATACTACTACAGATATTCTGACTGTTCAAGTCCTCCAGAAAAGAACGTCTTTGTTTCCAGTCTGGAGGGTGTAGACTTAGCTAAGGCTGAAAAGCAGAGTGTCTTGCAGCATAGAGGACATGGGCTTCTCAGTGCTCAGCCCACTGACTCACCCTTGTGCTGCTCTTGGGAAGGCACCTTGTCCTTCACCACCCCATACTGTGTCCTCCCCAGTGTATGTCCTCCTGATAAGAAACCGGAAGTGTTCTGAGGAGCTTGGATGGGCAGCGGTCTGGAGCTCAGGAATGCAGAGAGGATCTGAGTGATGAAAGTGATTTTCAAGTGTTGAGAGTTTTGCTTAGAATCTACCCGTAACTTCAAGGGAACTTATCTAACTACTTCCTGAGCTTTTCCAGCTTTGTGTTATAAATTAGCTTGTTTCTTATATGTGTCTTCTCTTGTAAATTCCTAGATCTGCCATCTCATCTGTATGTCAGTTACTAATACATGTGTGCTATCCACTTTTAAAAATATGTATAGCTATTTCTTATGTACTATCGTCTTCTTTCTCAATCTATCTATCTTCCCCTTTTAAATTTTGTCAGGTTACTGAGACTTTAAGGACAAATGGAGACTTGTCATATTTGACCAGAAGTCGGAATGTTTTTTAAAATTCCAGGAGAATTATGTCTCAGCCCTGTTTGCATCTCCATGACAGAAGCTGTCCAGAATGCATTCATCTCATGTAACTGAGATTTTTCTATTCACTGAGCAACAATTCCCTATTTCCCCTACACCAGCGGCTGTCCCTCATCATTTGCTTTTCTGCTGCTGTAACTCATATTATTTTAGCTGTCTCATAGCTTTATTTTAGCTATGTCACAGTATTTATCTAACTGTGGCTAGCTTATGGCAAACATCTGGATTTCTTTCTCTTTATATTCTGAGTTAGATGAGAAAAGATTAGATTACAGATGTGTGCCATGCTTTCTTTATGTTTCATCTATTGATTGACACTTGGATCGCCTCCATATCGTGGCTGACATGAATAATGTTACATGAACGTGAGGCAGCAGATAGACATCCCTTCCAATGCTGGTTTTGATACAAGCATAGATATGAGACTGATGGATCAGATGGCTCCCTATTTTTAATTTTTTAAAGAACTTCTATAATTCTTCCATAATGAAGATATCATTTTACCTTCACACCAACAATAGATAAATGTTCCAATTTCTCCACATTTTTACCAACACCTGTTAACTTTTTAAAAATCATGTTGGTAATTATTTAACAGATGTTATATGGTGTCTCATTGTAATATCCACCTGCATTTCCCTTAGAATAAGTGAAAATGAGCATATTTCATGTAAGTGGGAATCAGGTATATGTTCTCTTGAAGAAATGTCTATTTCATGCATTTGCTCATATTGAAATGGCCTTACTTTTATTATTGAGTTTGAGGAAATTCTTAGACATTTGGGATATTAACCTTTAAATGGCAAGGCTTGTAAACATCTCATTTCACTCCACAGTTGCCTTTGCCACATTGTCTCCTTGCTGTGCAGAAGCTTTTCAGTTTGATGTAATCCTACTTGTCTAGTTTTTATTTCGTTGCTTGTGATTTTTATGTCAAATCCAAGAAATAACTGCCAAGAGCAGTGTAAAGAAGCTTATCTCGTACATTCCCTTCAAGGAGTTTCACAGCTTGTCTAAGTCTTATATGCTCATAGGTAAGATGCTCAATGATACAGACAGAGTGCATCTACCTCAAAGCAATACGGTGCTGAGCCCTGTTCCAACTACTCTGGGAGAATGGCTTCCATGTTAAATGTTCTCACACAAGCATCAAAAATTCATCCACGTGGTAAAAAGCAAAAAGTATGTGGATGTGGTGCAGGTACTAAGAACCTAGATTGGAATGACAGTATCATGGCTAATGGCAGATGTCCAAATTCATCAAAATGTATATACTATATATGTGAAAGAACTTAATATCAAACCTTAAAAAGCCTAAAAGAAAAAAAGAGAGAGAATTCACTAGTGGTTCCACATAAAGTTCAGCTTGAGGTCTAAGCGTTGGAAGATGGCACTTAACTCTTTCTCAACAATCCCATTCTCATGCATTTGATCTTTTTCAATCAGTATTAAAATTAATCTTGTTTTCTTCTTTTCCTCAGGTCATCTGCATAGAAGTCCTGCTTCTCTCTCCCTTGCTCTGTCTAAGATCTAATAGTAGTGATCTCTCATCATAAAAATCCCTGATTCATTCCTGCTCTCAGGCTGAGCTGCGAGTCCACTTTCCCTCTCCCATGGCGCCCTGGGCCATGCTAGCTGCTGTGATACTGTTCTGCTGTGTCACGGAGCACTCCGTGTCTCTCCTCTCATTTGCAGGCTTGATGAGGACTTCACCCTCCTGCCATAACATAAACGTTATCATTTTTGCAGCAGGTACTCAGTATCTGATGAATATTAAATGAGCAATAGACTCTTCCAAGATCTGATTTAATATCATGGCTTTATTCTTAGACCATTTCTCTAACTTTTTCATAGCAAAAGGTGTGAGAATTTAGAAGAGTAATCTGAGATCAATTTCTAATTCTTCTACTTGTCTGATTTCAAGAGGTCAAAGTTCTTCCCATCTCCATTTTCTTGGCTTAAACTGCAGTTAATATCTATGCTTTGCTTTTTGAGTAGAGCAGAACATAGATAATATTTAAAAATGCACATTACATTATATAAATGAAGAAAAAGAGGTAAACATTATTTTTGTTTTAAAAACTTTTTTAAAATTCAAATCTTTATTGGTACATTATATATACACATCATCACATTCAACATTGAGAATTTATACCAGTATATGACATGACTTGATTCTCATTTTTTCCCATTCCTCTACCCACCCTACAACTCCCCCTTCTTGTTCTAAAAAGCTTTTGAATTTTTAGTACAATACTTCTTGCCAAGTTCTTTGCTGTCCGTGTAGGTTTTCCAGAACAACTTCTGTTTAAGTTAATAATTTCTCAATTTTCTTGTGTCTATAGTAATATGATATGATTAAGAATGAAAGAAGAAATATATCCCTGTTATTGGCATAGTTTTAAGTAATTATAAGTGCACTATACATTATAAATATATCAGGATTATATTTTGTAATATTTTTCATAGATCATGTAAGCTTATTTCACCATTTTAACTTTAATTCTTTGCTCATTTCACATACTTTTAGCAGTAAATGTAGAACAGATTGTTGAAATATAAATAAAATTCTAGCCAGTTTGGACAATTCTGTTTATTGCCTTCTGCATCTGTAATGTGCAAGATAATGTAACATCGTGATACTGTACGTAGAGCCAAGTACAATTACAGTCTCCTCTCAGTTTAGGAGCTGGCATTTTCTACTCCATGCAGCTTGTGGAAGCCCTGGAGCTGTGTGGGGGACAGAAAGCTTTTTAAACTATTTTTGCACAGAGCTAGTTGACATAATTTCGAGGGAATGCACAATAATCAATTTTACAAGTTATTTCTATATTGAATTGGAGGACATTTTTGAATCTACCAAAAGCCATTTGCAAACAGTTTGCCTCTTTTATATGCAACATGATATTCAGGTCTAAATGAATCATTACAATGTTTATTCAATTGCCTTGTAATGTGAAAAGACCCCAAAAATATAAGGGGAAGAATATTTAGCAAATGTCATTTTTCTCCCTTAATCATTCAAGAACATAATAGGACAAGATCTTACTATTTGGACCTGTTAGGTTCCCATATTTTCATGGAAGCATCTTCACATTTCAGAGACTTTTATAGGGAACCAGATGACTTGGAAGACATGTTTCAATGTGGATTATAGTCATATTTCTAAACTATCAACTTTATCCACTTCAAATATATGCTGAACAATAAGTTGGCAAAGTATTTATTTATAGCCCTGTTAAGAATAGCAACTGCTTGTCTCATTAATGGGTTAGCACCATAAGGGAATCATTATAGACACAACTTCATCCACTGGGTCCCTTATTTGAACTCCTGCTGTGAACCAAGTATTATCTTAGGCCTGACACATGTGTTAATGCAATGAACTAAGGAGCATTTTAATACAGGTAATTTACTACCTACTTTACGGACAAGAGCAAGGAGGCCCATGACGACACAGAGAACAGACAGCATGTCCCAGACACGAAACACAGACATCTGGCACCATAGTTCCCATCGCTTCCTGTTCTGCAGAGCCGCACAGCTCAGCATCAGCAGTCAGAAGCTTCGAGGAACAAGGAGATCATTCTCTATTTATTATGCAGCTATAACAGTGCATGGACCGGAACAGTTCAGCCTCGGGAGGGCAAGCTTTGCAGATTCAGGTCTGTTCAACTCTGCCGGAAATGTTCTTCCCCTCACTTTGAATTTACCTAGGGGTTTCCTCAAACCAAAGATCACCAAGGGGTCCACTGTGGATTTTTCAGTGTGTATGATTACTGCTGTGTGGGTCACCAGAAGATGAAGTGGGTCTCAAGATTCACTGGTGCTTAGTGTACTCTGTATTACAATGCCTTCGTTAAAAAATTGAGACTCTATAACTTTGAGATAATAAAACCATGGAGACAGACCCTACATGCTTGTCATGTGTGGACAGAAACGCACAGAAAAGCCAGATATTTCCTTTCCCCTTTCCCTCCAGTTGGCCATTAACAATCTTTTTAAGCACCTGTTCTCTCTCAGAAATTGTCCACTTCGGTTTGAAGTGCTCAGTACAAATGTTTCAGTTCTCTCTTTCACAGGGTAGAGTAATCAGACTAGTCTATGTTAAATTCACTATCAATCAACCCTCAAGTTACAGAGCTTTAATCTAGAAAACTATATTTTTGGTCACGTAAAGTCCTATGTGGATTCGGGCAGCTCAGCTAGCTGTGCACCACATGAGCTTGAGTCCAGGCTGCTTCCACGCTATGGAGCCCCCACTCCCACTGCTTCTGTAATTATTAAACCCGGCACAGGAGCACTGGGCAGGTCGCACCAGCTATTGAGTGCTTTAACTCAGAAGTAACATGTCGTGCTTCTGTTCACATGGCCTTGGTTAGTGACATGAAGTTGCTGCACATATGCAAGATGGGGAAGTATAAAAGATAGGGAGATACTCCAAAAGCAATTTAAAAATTAATATAATATCCTAAGTTATATAGCCAGATAATTGTTTAGTGGCACTTATAATCTTCCCTGCCATACACTTTCAAGTTTAAAGCAGAGTTGTTCAATCTTAACGTTGTTGGCAATTCTTGGTGCTGTGGGAATTTTCTGTACAGCAGCATCTCTGGCCCCAAAGCTGAGCATCCCCTTCCCACCATCAGATGTGAGAGCCAAAGACGCTTCCAGATATGGCCAAGACGCCGCTGGGGGCAGAATCATCCAATGTAAAAGCCTCTGCTGGAGTGGAGAGCCTCTTTCTCATTTCTGACAGTAAACATCACAGTTAATGCCCAGCTGTATGCATGTATAGTATACTGCATTTACAGCATTTTAGATAGGACCATTACAATAATAATTTGAAGAGGACAGCAGTATTCCTTTTTATATATCAAGAAATAGTTGAACAAAGTGGTGTCTGTCTCACAAGATGAGTGAATGGAAGGATGCCAAATGAATTCATGTCCCCTCACTCCCAAGGCACAAACTTCCTCTGCAGGGATTTGTTGAGTACTTCCTATGATACAGGCACCTGCTGCCATCAGAGTAGCTAGAAGATCTTATTTCTGTTCTCCATTTAGTTGATAAAAAAAAGACAAATCAAGGCAGCCAGTATGATACATACCTATAATCCCAGCACTCTTGGGAGGCTGAGGCAGAAGGATGGTAAGTTTGAAACCAAACAGGTCTCAGAATAAAAAAAGAGGGATAGAGGCAGAGCTCAGTATATAGGCCCTCCATTTAATCCTCAGTAACACACACACACACACACACACACACACACACACACACACGCACACAATAGACAAGTAAGCATAAAATTTTGTTGACAATCATTAACTTGAATGTACTGATTGAAAGGCTTACTGTGCTTGGGAAGGAAATGTGACACTACCAAGAAGGGAACAAAACAGAAATACAACAATGCTAACAGGGAAGAAATGACAGATAATATTGGAATAAAGTGTTGACTTTTATTTTTGAGTCTCTACAGGAAAAAAAATGAACTAAAATAGAGTCCTGCAAAGATCAGGAGGAATGAGAAAAATGACACTGAGCAGAAAGAGGGAAGAATTATGAAAAATCACACTATGCTCTATATGCGCAGGCCAGTGTCATTGGCTGGGTCACAGGAGACTGGAGCACCCACAGCTAGGCTCCAGGACATCTCATCAAAGTAAAAAGAGCACTCCTAACACAGAAACTCATTAGGGCTTTAAAAATTGGCTCACGCTGTATGCCTCTAAGGCAGAGGAAAGTGATGAGTGCAAATAGGATTAAAGAAGGACACCCTGCATGTAAACGATAAGCAGCAGATTTCTTAGACATGGTGTATGTGAACGCTCTGTGAGCAGCTTTTTTGTCTGAGTTTTGATCCCTGAATGCTGAGGGCTAACTGACTTTGCTTTTGATTTAGTGCTATGTTAATATTTCAATACCTCAACTACTTGTTAGTATAAGGAAGAAGTTTTTTAAAGAGTAGAAATTCCTTAGCATCCGTGTGATTTTCCATCACTGTACAATCTAGAAATCTGGCCAGTTAAGGGACTACAAGCTACACAAAGTACACTAAACAGGCTTTGCTCATTAAGCTCTGACTTGTAACACTGAGGACTGTTACCTCAGACACATTTTAAAATCCTCAGTTGGAAACAAGTCTTTGTTTACAATCATTTTCTCAAACATGGACATCTCAGCCCTCGGCGCACTTCACTCATCAGATCATGTGCCTCTGCTCGCGGCGCTCTCAGCCTTTGTTCTTTGGGGCTGCTCTCTCTGTGGTCAATGTTCAAGGCCACAGAAGACTCTTCCCTGTCTCTGCCCTTCTGTTACCTCACTGCTTCAGGCTCACTCATCCCCTGCCCCTGGTCTAAGGTTCTCTCTCTGATTGTCCCTATCTGACCCTTGCCCGTGATCAAGTTTTCTTGAACCGCAGTGTCAGAAGTGCACCTCACCTTCATGATCCTTCTATTCATCACTTTTGGCAGTCAGAGTGTGGCTCGTGCTGGGTGAGGACAATCCTTCCTCAGTCTGACTCACCTCCTACCTCCGTGTTGCTCAACACTCCTTGCAGAAGCATACAGTGGGAGGACCAACAGCTGCCGACTCAGTGTGACAAATACTGAGGGAGTGAAATTGGAAAAATTCAACATAAAGGAAGAGTGCACCCACAAACACTTGCGTGAACAGTGGAGAGTTGGAGGAAAGGGCTGAGATTCAAGAGAGAGAGCTCTGGATTCTTTGTGCCTTGAGGCACGGAGCAGGGAGAAGTATGTGATGCAAGAGGGACAGCACACTCTCAGCTGAGTTCCCAGAGACTTCCTTGTTTGCTTGGGATCTTCTGTGTACTGGGCAGAGCCTTGATCTCAGGCGAGAGAGGTGGGAAGGAAGCAGGTGCGCTTCAGCAGGGTTGAGAAGACGAACTTCTCTACACAAAGCAACTGCACAGTGCTTGACACAATGTCAGTGCTCAATAAATAGCAAACATTTCCTTCTCTTCAGGGCCGTGGAGCAGGTGGCCATAGGGTAGTGGTGGGGACATTCTGGACTTCACTTTTCTCTCGGTCTTGAGATATAATTTTCTTTCCATCATTTCTCTCAAATCAAAAAAATGTATTTATTAAGTACACAGTGTAGGTGTACAGAAAAGAATAAAACAGACCAAAATTCTGTTCTCAATTTCTAGCAACTTTAAAATACATTCACAAATGATCCGTTTTTCCACAGTTCCACATCACCATTGTTATTACCCTGGACAAAACTACCTTTATCTCCCTGAATTATTGCAATAGCTTCTGTCTTCACTGATGTCACCAAGAGTCTATTCTCTCCATACTGACCAGAGTGGTCTTTTTCAAAAACACATCATATCTTTCCTCACTTATAATCCTCCAAGATCTCTCCTGGTCACAGCATGTCTAAAGTCCTTGCTGAAGCCCATGTGGCTCTACTGAGCTGGACCAGGTTGAGTCTCCTTCCCTGTCTTCTCTTCTACCCAAAGCTGCTCTGGTTCTCTGAGCCTCCTTGCTCTTCCCACACACTTCCAACATCGCTCCACACACAGTCTCAGCTCTTGATATTTACTGCACTTCTAAACTTCAGGACTTCCCCCAAAATGTTACTTCACCAAAGAGGAATTCCCAGATCTTGACTGTAACACAACATCTACATGTTCCTCACACTCTATCTCTCTACTCACTATACATGTGTATATGTATGGGTGTATATGTATGGGTGTATATGGTGTACGTCTTGGCAGTATTCCTTTTAAATCCGAGGCTTTTGAGGGGTGGGACTTTGTTTCACTCACTCCTCTTCACTCCCTGTCCTGGAGCCATGACTGACAAATACTGTGCATTCAATCCTGTTAACTTGTGACTTGGTAATTCACAACTGTGCTGACATATAAGCTTTTCTGACCAAGAGTATACATGTATAAGCCAGCTCACTCAGATCAATGTGTCATTTATGGCTCAGGCAGAAGGCAAATGTACTACTCTGTGGCCTCTTTAACTTTCTGTTGTATACAAATTAGGTGTGTACTTTCAAGTACACTGCTTCCTTGTTGTGACTAGCTTATAATAGTCGCCAAAACACTAAATAAGAGAGAGTCTGCTATAAATGTACAGGTATAAATCCCCTGAAGATAGTATAAATAATTAGAAGCTAGTAATTTATAGCTATGTCAAATTAGTCACCTTATCATTAGGCATGTGAATAAGCTACTAAATTGGTTAAACAATGTAAGAGAAATAAATACACGTTAGTGAGAAACTATGGATAGAAAGAACATCAAAAAAGTAATTTGAAAGTAAAAGTAAAATGATAAAGGGCCAATCCTCTAAAAACAGCAAACTCCTATTTAACTATTACTGCCTGTTATACTCAAACCCCAAACTCCAGCATAACTAACATTCTACCATCTGCTCTGAATCCTTTAAGAGCTCTGAATTTTACAGTTACTTTCATCTTCTTGGTCAGACCTTGACCAGTAGTTTATACACAGCAAATTCTGTCCATAAGGTCCAGTTCTTCATCCAGTTGATTAACTAATCAACTAATCAACTAATTCAGTTGATTAGTTTCTTCATCAACACCTCCCAAAAATCCCTTGATGGATTTACTTGTTTATGCAAATTAAAGCTTTGTACTATCTATCAAGCCCCCAGAACCAAACCCTAAGTGTTAGTCAACTTTCTACTGCTGTGACAAAATAATTGAGAATAACACCTAAAAAGAGGAAAGACTCATTTTTGCCCATAGTTTCAGAGGTGCCCATACACGACTGCTTGGTCTCTCACTTTGGAGCCATGGTTGGGCAGAACATCATGGGGAAGAGCACAAAGGAAGCAAAACTGCTCACCTCATGGTAGCCAGGAAACAGAGAAAAACGAAGTGTTTGGAGACAACATCCACCCTTCAATGCATGACCCCACTGACTTGCCACTCCAAGTAGGACACTTTCTAAAGATTCTTCCCCCTTCCCCTAGGGCTACCAGCTTCAATACACAAGACTCTAGGATTATTCCAGATCCAAACTGGAGTAAGGCCCAGTGTCTTCTTTTGCTAAAACATCTTCTCATAACTTCCTCTGTGAAAAAAAAAATTATATATTTAAGTTAAGGAAATAATAGTATAAGGCCCTCTGTAAGGTGTATTTAAATATGTCTGTGTTAGAGTTCTTTACAGGAACAGAAGCAGTAGGAAATACATGTATAATTAGATTGGCTTATAAGGTCCAAGGAAAAAGAGTTCACAATGGCCATCTGTGCACTGGGTAGTCAGGACCAACGGCTGCTCAGAAAAGATGATGGAAGCTGTGGAAAAGCGTAATTGCTGTGGGGGTCCCCGGACAGACCTCCAACAGACCTTGGAGAAAGTTCAAAATCAGCTTGGAAGCATCAAATAGAAGTTAGTACTCATATTTGTATGTTTATGTTTCAACAGGAGAGAGAAACAGTTTACTGTAGTCACTGGAGAAATAGTCGCTAATCTACACATAATTACATAAGCAAAGGGGCAGTGAAGGGTAAGCAGGAGGCATAGCAGGGCTTTCCAAGATCATCTTGCTCCAGTGAGTCTGCAGTACAGAGGTGATCACAGTTGCAATATACACTTCTCAGCAAGCACGGTTATACTATTAGCCCATAGTTACCCATTTTAATGGGGAGACAGATTTTGCCCTTAGTGGAACAAGGGGGATTCAGGTTGCAGCACCAGTCAAGGTTGAAGGCCTTGAAGCACACGGGAGGTTCCCCAGTGCAAGTATGGATCAGGAGGCTGAAGAGACTGGGGAGTTTGAGTCCGGTGTACAAAAGTGACAGTGGGGAAGAATTAACTTGCTCAGAGACACTGGCACTCTTCCATCCTGGACACACTGACTTCCTCTTTCTCTTTTATTTCTACCAGGCTTCAAATTCATGCCACCCGCAAGTGAAGTTCCCCTCTCAGTATACTGACCTAAATGTCAATCATCCACAGACATAGCCTGAACTGTGCTTTACTCATCTACTAGACATTTCACAGTCCATTCAAGTTGACCTAGAACGACTAATGTTCACACTTCCAAAGTCCCTAGGGTCTCACAGAATTCAAACTTGTTCATACAGAATAGGACAAATGAGAATTCTCTTTTTCTATATCTGATTCAAATAGTAGTGGAACAAGTTTTAATGTTAGTTTTCCCAAAGCACATTGTTGACAAACAGGATCAATGATATAATTGCTTTTATCCATTTTTCTGTTGTAGATTTCAGAATGCCCCAGTGGCAGCCACTTAGTCTCACTGCTAAGGTTCCCCACTGAGCAGGAAGGAGACAATGGTTTCCATCTGTGTTCCGAGTTCTGTGGGTCTTACAGACTGAAGAACCAAGGCACAGACTGGGGCCAGGGAGTTAGCTCAGTAGTTCTGGCGCCTGTCTTGCAAGCGCAAGGACCCAGGTTCGATCCTAAGTAACCACATACAATACTGGGTGTGGAGACTCACACCTAGCAGCAATCAGTATCACATACCACAGTGCTGGGCGTGGTGGCTCATGGCTGTAATTCCAGCACTGGGGAGGCAGAGGCAGGAGGATTGCTATGAGTTGGAGGCTGAGCTCAGGGCCAGCCTGAACTACAAAGTGAGATCCTGTCTCAAAAAAAAAAAAAAGAAAAGAAAAGAAAAGAAAAGAAACAAGGCACAGACAAGCAGGTGTATTGTTATTCACTGTGGTGTAGCCAAACAACTATCTATCAGATTTTGCTTTTATTTTCCCTGAAGAACTACATGCCTAGTTTTCAGACCTTCCTCAGAATAAATAAGCATTGAAAATGTTTGGTTCCAAAACTCAGTGTTTATTTATTAAAATTCAAATGGCTTAGGGCCAGGGATTTAGCTCAGTGGTTCTGGCGCCTGTCTTGCAAGTGCAAGGACCCCGGTTCGATTCCTGGTAACCACATACCATACTGGGTGTGGAGACTCACACTCAGCAGCAATCAGCAGCACATACCACACTGCTGGGCATGGTGGCTCACGCCTGTAATCCCAGCACTCAGGAGGCAGAGGGAGGAGGATTGCTGTGATGTGAGTTTGAGGTTGAGCTCAGGGCCAGCCTGAACTACAGAGCAAGACCCTGTTTCAAAAAAACTAAAAAAAAAAAAAAAAAAAAAAAAAATCAAATGGCTTAGAGAAACACATTCTTTTCTTTTTCTAATAGCATGCCTTGTTTTGTTCCTTTCTTTGTGTCATGATGAACAAAATTCTGCTTTGTGTTTTTATGGTTTTGCCTAGATTAACATGTCTTCTCACATGTCTTCTGGCCTTGTTCTTAGGTGTTTTGTTGGCTCTGGTTTTGGAAGACTACTCTCATTCACTTTTGTAAACTTCTTACCCTAGAAGCTTTAACTGTGTAAATGCTACCTGTGAGCAGGACTGTCCTTGACTCTTTTGAATCTTAATGGAATAGAATTGCATAACCCTAATAGAAAAACCAAAGGTTTGCACTCTCCCTTTATGCCCTATCAAGCAGTTTTAAGAATAAAACAGGCAGCCCTTGTAATGTTTCCAGGCCTCTGCTTCTGGTGAAATTCAGTACTCACATGCTTCTGCACCTCAAGGGTGGTGGAGCTGCCTTGGGAAAAGTAGACATGTTTTACCTGAGCGCGTGTCACCCCACAGAACGGCCGGCGAGGAACTGCCATGTTCTAATCACTTCTCTCTACACTTCCGGTGTGGAGTCTGCGTGTCCATGGCAGCATCCAATTATGACTTCTTTTTTCTTATTTGGGATGCGAAAGAACTAGTCTTTCCCTTGTATTTATAGAGCTATGAAATGTCAACAAGCCTAATTTCTCAGCGAAGCATTTGCCGACATTCTTTCTTCTCTTGTTGCAGTCGGTAGTTGGGCTCTGGCCGCGATGTGTAGGCTGCACCGCACTTTCTCGCTCTTACCAGAGGGCGATCAGTCCATACCTCCCTGTGGAGATGGTCTGTGGGATTTCCCAGATCTAACATGATCTTTGATAAAAAATGATGGAATTATTAATTTTTGCACGCACTTGCTCCCTACTTTTTAGCACTCCATTTTAGAACACAGTTGACGTGTTTAAAAATAATCGTTAGTTACAATCCAGCGAACACCCTTTAAAGAGCTACTGCAATTTATGACTAAAGTATTTTACTCATTTGATTGTTTTTTTTTACATGCACAGTATGTCCTGACTTCTGACTCTATTATGATTTGTAGCCTAGATAAAAAATGACCCATTAATTTCCCTATACATTTAGTACCCTTTAAAGCTGTTGATGTATTTCAGGGCCATGCTCTCTCCCCAGGAGGGCCACAGACTGACCAGACCATCTGCAGGCCCCGTGATAAACTTTCTACCTTTTGACTTTATCCTTGCCTCTTACAGCAGAGGTGATTGTATTCAGAGCTAACATACAGACTCCAGTGTGATCTAGGGATTAGCTAAAATAAAACAACTCTTATCTCATGAGCCATACTTCTGGGCAAAGGTAGCTATTTTTTAAATGTTCAAATTAAATAGAGTTTAATGTATTTACTTGGGACAAATGCCATAAACTGGATAAGAATTAGTACTTTCTACTTAGCACAATCCATGAGAAAGTTATCTGGGACTGTGTCAAATGGTTATTTTCCCCCAACTTCACTCCAAACAGTGCTTCCTGAAACAGTTCATATCTGTAATTGTGCTGTTAAAATGAAGCAGTTGAGACAACTTTTGGATGAGGCTGTCAGATTGTATCACTGATTTATTGATCTCTGACCAGCCTGACACTTTCAGAGAATAGACTGCTCATCCTCCCTGGTAGATCATTGATCGGAAAGTAAATAATTGTGTTGGGGGAAGCGTAAACATCACTCTCCCTGTAGAAAACACACAATATCAGAGAAGAAATTCTAGGAGTGTACTTTGAAGTGGAGGATGGAGGAGATTTCCTGTAATTATATAAAATTTAGACAATACACAAGTAGATAAAAATTCTTGAAGGGTACTCTGGAACTGCTGCCCCAAAGATTAGAAAATATTCTTGCCTACAACATTTCAAAGAATAGGATGCAATTAATTTATAAAATTCAGATATTTATATTTCTCATTTTTAAAATTTCAAAATCAGTGTTGATAACTGGATGGACCTGGCTTTTCTTTTCTTCAGTTTTCTTCACTATTAAAATTAAATTGATGTTATGCAGATGACTTAAGAAAAAATCATATGAGGTGAATTAATACAAAAATTATCCCAATTAGCTCTGGAAAAAGTTCAGGAAAAGAGACCTGAGTGTTATCTGGCTCGAGGCTCCAGCACCTACTATTTGCCAGAATCAACTGCTCTGCTTTATTGATTTTGTTTATGCCTGGTTAATGATGTCTCTGCCCTTCTCGAGAGCTTATTTTAGAATAACTCACTGGATGTGAAAATGAGTGCTGGGCTACTGTGCACATGGTCCTCCGTTTCCTTTCCAGAACTGAAAAATAAAATTACTCTCAAAGAACATGAGGGAGACAGTGCAGGTTTTCAACTCTCTGACTGTGACAAAGATCTGAGGACTTTGCTTCATGACTGTGTGTGAGGAGCAACGGAGGCTGTTCCTGCTCCGCAGAAGGTGTGAGTGTGAGGTGAGTTCCCAGGACAAACATTCTTTCGTCACTATCATCGCACTGCTCCCATTGGAACAACACTTGACTATTTTGCCTGTTTACAAGAAAGAAAATTGCAGTTTGATCAAGTTCTTTGAAAGCTATTTTTAATTTTAAGAATCATTTCAAATTACTCATTCTCAAATCTTACACTATCCAAGGACAACTGTTTAAGATTCTCTTCAATATTTTTGTTATCGGCATTGGCTCATTTTGACAGGAAAAAAAGGAAAGGAAATTGGACTAAAGAAGGGTTTTCTTCTCTCAGCGCCGGTCGTCATTTTGATCTCCTTTCCTCACTGATTCTCTTTAAAATCTCATCTGGAAACATTTTCCTCACTCTCTCCCAGCACTGCTCAGAGTATTGCTCATTATTTATCTTGGGAGTCAGATTATTTTTAGCAGCCCAGTCATGACTTTAGAGAGACAGCTTGAACATATGTTATAACTCAAATAAAGAAAACTCTGAGTCTCAGAGGCTATCTGAATCCTGACACTGGCAGGAAGACAAGGGAAATCGCAGGCGATCGAATTCTCACCTTGGTCGTGATACATGGCCCGCCTGGGGGAATTCTGTTTCCTCTATTTTGCCAGACCCTGGAAGTCACTTCTCCTGGGAGTGTCCAGGCCAGGCTTCTCCTCTCAGTCTCCCCAAAAGGGCTTTGCATCCCCTAGAGAGATGCACCGATGGAGCAGAAAAGCCTCTCTGTGCGGAGGGTTTAGTTGCTCAGCTCCCAGAGAGTGTGGAGGCAGCAGAAGCTGAAGATCAGCCATCTACACAGAGGCTTCACACAAGCCAGGCCAGTCTCCCCCTGGTAACTGCTTTTTCTCTTTAGATAGAATCATTTCCTCTGGCAACTGATTCTAATCTACTTCGGGTTTCCCCTCTAAGTTCTATTTTAGAGCAGAAGCAGTGTGAGTGAGGGTGGGTGATGGAGCCACGAGGACAAGGGGAAGAGAAACACGTGACAATCTGCACCTACAACTCGGGCGCGGCCTGCACTTGCACGTGCAGTATCCGCTGCAGTGTTTAAGAGAAAGCAAGCTCAGGTCCCGAGAAATCTCAGGGTGGGGCCTCCAGCAGCTTCGTGGCCGAGTGCCAGTGTGGCAGTGCGTGACCTCTGCCTCTGCACACACACGTGTGCAGGATCATTTCCCCCAAATCAGAATTTTCTGTTCAGAAACTTATTTTTTAATGGGAAAGCCCCTGATGAAGCGCAAAGCACAGCCAAGTTTCTCGAGAGCTTCTCTTTTTCCTGTTTGTGTCTCTTAGAGCAATGCCCTTTCCTTGCCACCCATTCCGTTATGCTTACTACTTCTGCAGCAATCGATATTGTGATTTTGTAGTGCGATCCTGTGGAATTTTTATTACAGGAGATGACTTCATTCTTATTACTTGGACCACAAAAATGAGACCAAATGTCATATTTGAATATAGATTGTAGAATTAAGATATCATCATAGAAAGCAGTGATGACTATTGATAAGATAGAAGGGTATCAACTCACTCTAGTTTAATACAAATCTTAGTTTTTTTTTCTGATTGCTGTAAATTGTGAAACAGCAGTTCCAAGTTAAGGGAACTGTGCAGCTCCAGACTGCACATGGCTTATATGTTACAGAGCTTTGAAGTTACTCTGACAGTTACCTTTCATTTTTGTAATTTAATTAAGGTGCATCTAGAATCTTAGTGAACATCTTCCTATTTTCTCTAATTCAGTGATGGAATCATTGTTTTTTCCTTTGCAACCTTTATTTCCTTTTCTATAGATCTTTTTTGCATAAAGGGAAAACAAAATCATTTCTCTTGCTAATTATTTCAGGGAAAGTGAAGAATGTATTCCATTAAAAATACAATATTGATAACTTCTTCCTGCAACATGTTAAATGTTGAAGTTAAAAATATCTAGACAATCCACTTTGTGCACATGGGAATCCTCAAATAATAAGATTAGACAATTGCTGAAGTTTCTTCCCTATTACAACGCAAAAAATAGTATTACATTTCAAAATGAAAGTATTTCAAATTATAGGCATGTTTAGGCCTGTGCAGACATGATAACAATCTAATTCCTTAAGTCTTCTTTTCCTTGAAATGCTAAGATAATATTGATTTTTGTGGGATACAATTATCACTTTGATCATTAATTTTATTATGTATAATTTACTAATAATGTCTATGTTGGCTAAAGCTGTGTCTATTATTACTCTTTCATTTCAAGATGTAATATTTTTAGTTGACATAAGGAAATTTTTAATAGGCTAACATTTATCCAGTACCTTCTCAGGCAGAGAATCATGTGAGGAACTGGGAATGCTCAGCTTCCCAAAGACCAGATACATGTAGAGCTTTAGTGTCACTGTTCAAGTATTTGAAAAACTCACTATAGGTAAAAGATTTTCTTTGTACAGCATAGCTTTGGATGTACTAATAATATCTATTTTTTTCCAATAGAATATTCTATATCCTGTCACTGCTAAAGATCCTTAAGATACTGATGTAAATAGAACATGGCCCTTCAGAAGCAAATTGTCTATTGAAATTATAATCATTGGAAGCTTCACATAAGGCACCTTAAGTTCACATAGACATAGTACCTAACAGATCTATTGAAAAATGTAGCAAGATGTCTGATGAATTCTTATCACTAAGCTTGGCTGTGACTCTCTAGGATGGGGTGTGGTGGAGACCAAGTCTGGGACAACGAACTTAGCAGCAGCATTATGGGAGACACCAGTGTTAGTGCATCACCAAGGTACAGACGTCACGCCCCAGTCAGGAGTAGGAAAGCTCTGACCACTGGGTGTCCTGTGAGGGGAAACGTAGAAGGGGGTCAGACTGCTGAACCAAGAGGAGAATCAGAGGACGTTTCTGGGCATCCAGGAAGCCTGTGCTGAAGGTTTTGGTAAACACGCCTATCTCTGACAATTGTGAGCGATGCCTTTTCCATCCAAGAGCTAAAAGGACCTGGAATTCCTTGACACAATACAAGCAAATACCAAAGTTGGTAGTACAGTCATATTTACAAAATAAAAATGTAGAATAACCAAGTAAAATAGGATTTAAGGTAAACAATTGATAAATTTTAGTTTGGGTATGTTCCACATGTGGCATGGGGCACGCACAGACTATTTTTTCATTGTTTATCTGAAATTCAAAGTCAGTGGGGCAAATTATCATACAGCACTAACTAAAGTGACATCTGCCAGGATACTGGAAGAGAGATTCCTTCACAGGTTCTGGTTAAAATTAGTTACTAAACAGCATTTACAAGGTCACTGCTATGTTCCACATGTCATGGCCAACATTGGGAGCTCTATGTAAGAGAGAACAAGACAGTCATGGCCTTTAACGAGCTGCTTGGAGGTTCTATGATGAGGACAGACTGTATTGTGGGAGAACTGAACATGTTTCACAGGGATAAAGAAATCTTCCCCTACGATATGACTTTAATGCTTTTCAGTTTGAACAGTTTTAGTCAAGTATAACTGACATGTGATTAAATACACTTACTCAGTATATGCAATTTCCAAGCATCTGGGATACAGTTATCAAAATCAAAGTGACAGACATAACTCACACCTCCCAAAGTTTCCTTGTACCCCCATCTTCCACATTTTACCAACTCTGGGAACTGTGTTCTACATCAGATCTCAGTTATTGTAAATGAAAATTTATACTCATGCAATATCTAAATTCTAAGACTTGAAGGTTTTGGAGTGATTAGTTAGAGAAAGGAAGAGAATAAACATTACTAGTAAAGAAAATAGCAAATCTGTGAGACTAAGTATGGACCACTAAAATGACATAGGAATTTGGAGAGTTATAAAAGATAACTCTAAAGCAAAATTATGCCACGACATGTTTTACAAGCAGATCAATTGGATATCCTTGGAGGATAAAGGGGATCCAGAGAGTCTCAAAGGTCAGCTATAGAAAAGGTGATGCTGTCAAATTCAAGTAAGAAGTGAGGGGCACAGAAATAGAAATTTCAAAAACACTTAGGAAGTTATCAGAATCAGTGATTGTCCAGGTATGTGAAGTAAGAGACATAGAATAAAAAAGGCTCAAGAGACTCAAGGACAAAAACCACATGGTCATCACAGAAAAAGCAGAAAAAGCATTTGACAAAAAACAACACCCTTTTATGTTCAGTTAAACAACACCCTTTTATGTTCAGTTAAAAAACTAATTTAGTAGTATAGCTGGTTGCAAGGTCAATGTTCAAAAATCAATAGCCTTTGTATACACAAACAGTAGACCCAGTGAGATAGAAATTGGGGAGTCAGTCCCTTTCACAATAGCACCCCAAAAATAAAATATCTAGGAATCAACCTAACAAAGGAAGTGAAAGACCTCTACTCTGAAAACTACAGCACTCTGAAAAAGGAGATAGAAAATGATATCAAAAAATGGAAAGACATACCTTGCTCCTGGGTAGGAAGAACCAGTATTGTTAAAATGGCTATACTCCCCAAACTACTATACAGATTCAACACAATCCTGATTGAAATCTCAACAACATATTTCACAGATCTAGAGAAAAAAATTCAAACTTTCAGTTGGAACCACAAAAGACCTAGAATAGGTCTAGATCCAGAAACTACTCCAGATACACTGAGCTGCCTCATCTTTGACAAAGGAGCCAAAAATCCTCAATGGAGGAAAGATAGCCTCTTTAACAATGGTGCTGGAAAAACTGGGCTTTAACTTGCCAAAGACTAAAATGACCTAGCTCTTTCACCATGTACCAAACTAAAATCAAAGTGGATAAGAGACCTTAAATATTAAAACAGACACCCTGAAGCTGCTGCAAAAACAGGTTAGGTAAAACTCTTGAAGACACTGGCTTAGGGAAAGACCTCTATAGCACAGGAATTGGCTGAAGAAATCAACAAATGGGACCTCATTCTTTTAAAAAAGCTTCTGCACAGCAAAGGAAACCACCAACAGAGAGAAAAGGCAGCCAACAATGTGGGAAAATATCTTTACTACCTGTTCCTCAAACAAAGAGCTACTATCTAGAATATATAAAGAGCTCAAAAAAATCAGCCCACCCAAATTTAAAGATTTAATTAAAAAATGGGCATCTGAAATGGATAGATACTTTTCAGAGGAAGAAGTAAGAGGAACTAAGAAGTATATGAAGAAATGTTCAACATCATTAGTCATTTGAGAGATGCAGATGAAAACAACATTGAGATTTCATCTCACACCACAAAGAATGGCTGCCATGTCAGAATTAGCCAGCAACAAATGTTGGTGAGGCTGTGGAGAAAAGGGAACCCTTCTCCACTGTGGGTGGGAATGTAGACTCGTACAACCTCTGTGGAGATTCCTCAAAACACTAGGATTGGAGGTCCCATTTGACCCGGCCATCACTCTGCTAGGTATATATACAAAGGAATTAAAAGAGTCATTTCACAGCGACATGTGTGCACCCATGTTTATAGCAGCTCAGTTTGTGATTGTTAAGTCTTGGAAACAACCCAAATGTCATCAACTGGAGACTGAATAAAGAAGATGTGGTTCTTTTATAGAATAAAGTATTACTTTGCCATTAAAAATGATAAGTTTGAATCTTTCATATTCAAGTGGATGTACCTTGAGGACATCCTCATAAGCGAAATAAACAGGTCACAGATGTGTAAATATCATATTTTTTCTCTGGTATGAGAAAATGAAGTTGTACATGAGTTGTATGTATAGTTGACATTGTGAAGTAGAAAATATTTAAAAGGAAAGAGTGTAAGTGTAAATAACGAGGGGAAAATGAAAGTGGTAATAATAAAGAGAAAAATAAAGATTGTATATTTAGGGGATGTGGGATTGCAGGGCAGGGGAAAGTGGAAAAAAATGAGAGTCAAGTCATGTCATATTCTGGTACAATCTCTTAATGTTGAATATGATTATGAGGTGTATTCATAATGTATCAATAAAGATAATTTTAAAAAATTAAAAATAAAAAAGGCTCAGGAGGAAAGGGAAATTTGGTAATGATAATGTCACATGCCTCAAAGAAAAGAATAGAGAGGAGTGATTTCACTTAGAATAAAAGTAACTGGCTTTTAAATACCTAAGGAAAGAAAGAGTCTCACCTGCAACTATATTTATTGGCCTGGGCTTAGGAGTAAGTAGGGCTTAGAGTCAGGTTTTCTGTCATTAGTCACAAGGAGATGACAATTGAAGCCAATAGGAAGGCAGAAAACAACTAAATATGTTGATAAAATAAGGCAGGACAAAGTTATGGAGCATCAACTACCAATGAGACAGTCAGAACATGGGAGCTAATTAGTCATGTGGCCTCTGACATATATTTCTCCACCTCAAGCCTTACTCTCATCACTAACAATCAGAGGAGTACAGCATAGTATTGCTAAATTTTCTGTGTGAATCTATTGTCTGACCTATCATAAGCACTCAGTAACCTGAGGACTGTAGACTGAGCTGTGCCATTACCACACCTTCTCATCTACTGTCCACACAGCATAGTGTATGTCATGCAGAAGAGCTTCTTAACATTTTGACCTAGTCTGTTTGAAAACTTGATGAAAGTGTACATTCTCTTCCCAGACAAATGCACATAAAAATTCAGAACAATTCCAGTACCCAATATAGTGCTCTACATATGTAGGATTTAAAAATGAATGCGATTTTATTATGATTCAATTGTATTATTATTGAGACGATATCAAATAATGGGATGCATTGATTTTTAAAAGTTGCATAAATTACTAGGAGCTTGTGGACCTTCTAGAGGTCGCCCATGAACCCATTCCTGCTGTCTGAATGGAGGGACGACTGGGCTGTGGATATACTGGTCTCACAGTCTGGAGCCCATGAGGGGCCCCATACCTAGATCCATTTCTGCTTCTCAGGTGATAGCACAGACCAATGGGTCCTGACATGAGGACAGAAGTGATATTTGTATTATTCGTGGCCAAATGTTGAATCACAACAGATAAGGTACAAAAGGCCTCTGTTCTTAATCTCCCCACTGGGCCACTGGGTAATCAGGCAAAGG
>PVIR01007605.1:0-60334 GCA_004026965.1 Petromus typicus | reverse complement strand
AAAAAAAAAAAAGATCTGCCAGGCCTGACACCTGCCTCGTGGCTCCTAGTCAGTCCTTCCTTGGGAATCACTGAAGTTTATTCAGCACTTTGTCAGAGTGATCACTACCTAGATTTTATCTTTTAACCATGAAGGCATGCTTTTCTAGATGCTATTTTTTCCTGATTTTGAATTGGATATGAAATTATGCAATGTGTAGATGGTACCAAACTTTTATTTGATATCTGGTGGTGGGAAAGCCTACCTAAAGAGCCATTCTGTTTTTCCTTTTCAGTGCAATATTCAATAAATTATATGAGATGCTCAGCACTTTATTTTAAAATAGACTTTGTAATAGTTGAGTCTGCTTAACTTCAGGATATATCTGTGTTCTCTGCATAGTTATAGCTAGTTAAGGTAATCTATGATGATTGGCTAATTATATGTATTAAAATTTTTTGGACTTAGAATCATTTCAGCTTCTGGATTAATCAAAATACAACTCTAAGTTGAGTAGCTTCTATATGTACTTTCATATCTTCTAGAGTTTCATGTTAGATTTCTGACTCATCCTCACTTTTGTATATGTCTATGGTTTATAGTTCCCAGTGAAATTTTTGCTTCATCCTTATCATTGTTCCTCTGTATGTAAGTTAGGGTTTTCCTCTGATTGTTTTTCAGATCATTCTCTTTATTGCTGTGTTCACTGAGTTGATCATGAAATGTTCAGAAATAATTGTTCATGTGGAGACTATAACAGTTCTAGGACATAGGCCCACAATTCCTTTGAATAACTGAAAACATTTGACCGTCTTTGCTCCAGCATTTTTTCTGTCTCTTCCTATCACACACACCTTCAGAGATTTCAGTTTCTGTATATCACCAGCAGAATTACCTTTCCAGTGTTCCACAGTTCCATGATACTCTTCTCATTCTATTCAGTCATCTATCATCTTCATGTTTCAGTTTGGATGGTTTGTACGGCTACATATTGATTACATTAATCATCCTCTGTCTAATGTGTCATTACTCTCATCAATTGTCATTTTATCTTAGGCACCGTGTTGGTTTTGATCTCTAGAAACTCAATTTTGGTCCTTTTACATGTCTCATGTCATAAATTAAAATGACCAATACTTCTTGTAGCTTCTTCACAGTGTGGAATTCAGCCATAATAATTTTAATGTGTTCTTTCATATTAATGATCTGTACCATCCCTGAAGTGACTTCTAGTGACTGACTGTTCTTTTTCTAGGTTCAGACTTTTCTTGTTTCCTTTCAAGAATTATGAAGGATCTGAGATTTTTGCCCCACCTGCAAATAACTTGTTAATTTGTTAAAACAAATCAATCAGAGTTATTCAAATATTAGGAGTAATCAAAATAAGTTTCCATTCCTGGAGCCTCAGTTCCATAAGGTGACCTGAGGTTGCCCAAGATAATCTGCACAGGTTTTGGATTGTATTGCAGGGGAGGGCTTTTGACCACAGAGAATCTGAACCTTCCGTAAGAGACAATAAGCATGTCTATACTTTGATCTAGAGGGAGACACTATTCTTATCTTCTATGCAAATAACTAGTCTGCCCCTTGTATCAAAGAGAGACACTCTGGGTCTATAGCAGTTGTTTGCAACATAAACATGCTTGGAAAGACTAGTTAGAGCAAAGGCAGTCAGTCTCTCTGCTCACAGGATGTGCATAATATGAAAGAGGGATGAGGAAGTGTCTGGCGGTATTCCCATGCATACCTGATAATTTGGTCCATTTTACTTGTGGGGTGTGAAATAGATTTATAGTCCAATAAATATTCTCAAGTTTCATTCTGAGCTGCAGTTAAGTCATTCACACACAGCGTGGTGATTTTTGAAACATGCCATTCCCTTGGGTTGAAGACTAACAGTTCTTCACTATCTTGTGAGCTCTATGATGCCTTAAAATCTCTGTCTCTCTGTCTTTAATGCATACATATTTAGTTATTGAATATATTATATAATATGTATCCTACATATATACAATATATAATTATATGTAATGTATATTATATGTATATAATATTCAATACACACACACACACACACACACACACACATATATATATATATATTGCTTTGTCTAGTTTGTCTAGTTGTCTTTAGTGAGAGAAATAGTCTAAATTATTTTGGATTTTATTACTGAGAAGTTTCTTTGTCATTTTTATACAACATATACCATAAATTTTAGTATTAAGACATATTTAGGAAAGATATATCTATTCTAATTTTGAACTAGTTATTTTAGCCTTTTCATGCATTTACTTCATCTCCTACCATATAGTCTTTTCCAGCTCTATCATTCTCTAGTCTAAACTTTGCCTTCTTTGTACATTTGATGCTTTGTATAAGCCTTTGGTTAGTCTGTTCAGAAAGCATATCTGGGTGGCATATTTTCTTAATCTTTGTATTACTGAGAAAATATTACTTTTGACTTCATGAGTGAATAGAAATTCTCTAAATATAGAAACTGTGTCCTTTAGAGTTCTGGAAATGTTACCTCATTTTCTCCTATAATTTAGAGTTGTGGAAGAAGAAGGTGAAGGCCAGTCTGACTCTAGTTATGCTGCTTATAGCCTGAATTTTCCATTCTTGTCTGCTTTCAGAGGCTTTCTTTATCACTGATCTTCAGAAATTCCATGGGGCAATGCAGGTGTCTATTCTCATTTGAATTTTCATTATCTTTGCTTACAAATATAATGTGTATTCTCTTGTATGGGGCAGAGAAAGTAGATTGCATTAGGAAAACTCTTTTCTCTTATTTTTCTAAAGATTGCTTCATCTCTGCTGGTTCTAGTCTCTCCTCTTGGTATTGCAAGGGTATGTAGATTTAATCTACTGTGTTTATTCTCCAGACTACTTCCATTTATTCCATTCTTAGCACACATTCATTTCATTACTTGCAAACTCACTGTTTAGAGGATCCAGGCAGGTAACAATAAGGACAATAAATGTAGCTATCTGGGTTCAAAAAGAATGAGTGATGAGCGCTGTGAAGAGCAAACCCACCTCAAGAGGTTGACTATCATTCAGCTCATACTTAGCTCTAACAAAGTATTATTGGACTGTCATTTTTTTCCTGAAAAAACACAAGTATGCTTTAAAAACAAATAAAAGAAAACAATGTAATACTTCCCAGTGAGGAAAACAAAAAACCTGAGAAAAAGCTGTCACGACTTACCATTGGGCTGGTCTTGGTCACACACAGAATGATCAGTTACTTCATTGTCTTTTACAGTGTTGTCATCCTTTGCAGATTCTGACAATAAACAAGTGAAACTTTGATCAGTATTTTTAACTGAGAAAAAAGCAGCTTTCGACAATGACAGGAGAGATTTGCTTGTGGGAGCATGCACAAAGCTGACAAAGGCAGAGGTGTAGTTTGTGGTGTCTTTGCAAGAAAGAAAAATTACAAAGCAGGTTTTGTGCTTCAGGAAAATCTTAGATTTGTGGGAAAGAATTTCAAAGGAAGGAAAAAATAGAGACAATTAAGGGCATATCAAATTTGAGGTTCTTACTGCTTCCAGGACTATAGTTGTTCATACATGAGATCCTTGTCATTGAGAAAATCAGATATAGCACGTTGGAAACCCAATGGTAATTAAATTCATCTTTCCCAGGTACCAGAACAGTTGAAGAGCAATGGAGGAACGCAAACCCGTCTTGAGTAATGCTGCTCTCTTTCTCATACCTCACTTACATATAGAATCATAGTATATATCACTTTTTTCATTTTAATGAATGTTACGCAGGAGATGACATGGCTGAAATGGTTCTGTGCCTACGGGCTCTTGCAAAGCTGCATTTCAAATGTTTCCAGGTCTTGCTGGAAGTTATTTGAGAAGGCACTGGAACAAGCCATGAATGGATCAAGAGGAATACAGAAAATAGATCTTTCATTCATTTCACAAATACTACCTGCTGAACTACATGCCATAAGTTGTTTTGAATGCTGAGGAGGCAACAGGGACAAAAACACCAAATCGCTGCCATCATGGACCTTATGATCTAGTAGATATGTTTTATGTAGCTAAAAAAGAAAAGTAATTCAAAGATAAGCAACAGCTACTCGGTAATCTTGTCAGTATGTGACCAGGAGACAACCGGAGATGGCAGACCTAGTGGGTTCTCTGCTGAGTTTGAGTCCCTCAGCTGAGTGTCAGCTTCATAATAGATCTGGATCTGATACAGTCTAATAAAAAACATTTTTATTTGCTTCTTTTTTCCCACTTGCCTCCTTCTCAAAACTGAGAAACAGCTTCTAAAATAAAACTAAACCACTTTCAAACTAACCTACTACAGATTGCTTCATGTTCAACCACTATTTATTTCCAGTGTTAGGGGGAAAAGTATTCAAAGGATGTTTTTGAATCCATGTAAGCTCCAAAATTCAAAAAGGCTTATTTCAATGTGAGTTGGTTTAAAACAATTTGACATGAGTGATGTAACAGTTTGGGAAATATGTCTATGCTTTGTTTTGCTTCCAAATCTTGACTTTTAAACTTATTGTCAGTCTCAAAAAGAAATAAGAAACAATGAGGACAATTCAACATTTGCCTTGGAGGGACTATTTGCAGTTAATTTAAACCATCCACTTCTGGTGTTCACTCATTGAACTGGTTACTGAATTTGAATCATGTTAACTACCCAGGTTTCTCACCTGTTCATCAAATGTTGCTGGAGGCACACGGGAGAAACTTGCTCATAACAACCCAATCCACGATGCTGGGAGCTGTCTCCCAGTCCTCTCACTTTTCTTAAAATCAGTACATTAGGACTACTTGACCTTCTGCGTGTATTTAGAATGTATTCATTAATACTTAACAGTAATGCACATTTCTTATATTGACAGTAGGTTTCTGCACAACTATTACTTAGAAATGTCATTTAATTGTTATTTACATTTATGCATGATCTCAGGATTCTCATCAGATGCGTGAAAAGATTTGGAAAACTAATCACCGCCTTGCTCATGTTTTATCATCAAAATCTGTGTCTTCAGCAGAGTAGAACTCATTTCAGCTTCCTTAGAGAGTTTCTCTAGCATTACTGAGGCCCTTTCTGAGCTTATGTGTTCTGAATAATTTTTGTGCAATTTATATAATGCACTTCATTGATTCCAACATATTATGAATGGGGATTTCCCCTGTTATTTAATGCTACCAAATAAACCATTACACATAAATTCTCAGATACAGTCTGGTTTATAGAAATAAAATATATATGAAAGAATATGCATTTTACAAATATTTAATTTCAGTATGTTTGTGTATGCAAAAATATCACTACATACCAAATATACCTATGTTTATGTGATAAGGATTTCATATAATCACTACCTATTACCAATCCCACTCTATCTTCTATGTAAGGCTCTTCTCCAGAACTGTTCTGTCTCCACAGTTGTAAGTAATGATAGCATTTCCATATAACTAGGGGTCTGTAGAAGACTGTTTCCATTAAAGTTAGTCCATTAAAAGGATTTCTTGAATTTCTACCCTGTATACTTTAGCCAAGATGGAGTCTGATCCTGTACATTTTAATTCATGGATTAGATAAAATAAGCTTAGCTGTGGATTTGAAATGACACCTTTTCTGTTTAGGATGTAAGGGGAGCTGCACTGCATATTCCTATGAAATTATTATACATCATGATGGAAAGGAAACATATGCAATGGTGCGATCTGAATGCTTGCATCCCCCAAAATTCATGTGCTAAAATCTTGGCATCGGGTGCTGGGATCTTTGGGAGGAGAGCAGGTTAGGAGGGTGGAGCCTTCATTTGCACTCATGAAAGAGGAGAGAGAGCTCCCTGTGGAGCTCCATGAGGACACAGCATAGATTACTGCGATCTAAACAGTCTAGGATGCCAGTATAAATGGTGACAAAAGAACCTCTAAGTTCCACCAAACTCTTACAGCACCTTGGATTTGTATTTTATGTAATTCTAAAAATCATCATTTGGTAATGTTAAAAAATCAAAACTTACCACCTAATTCTGAGACTCGATGCTGTTATTTTTAAAGCAGAAAGTGGAATTAAATTTATATGTAGATTTTGACTTTCAAATACTGTAAGGTCAATGTCATATTTAAAGAAGTTTTTCATAAGACAATATTAAATCAAACATTCAAGGTAAAGATCTGTACCTGGATATGCTTTAAAGATGAACAAGAATAAAGAAGAAACACTTTCATAAATTAAAAACACTCTCATTGAATAAAGGTTTAGAAGAATGTCGAAAATTTAAAATTAATTCGAATAAAATAAAACCTCATAAAACAAATAGAAATTCCAAAAAGTAAGTCACTTAATAGAGTAAGTTATACATATTCACATGGAATATACATGTCTGCATTTAAGCTTTGATGACAAATGACACTACTGAATTTTTTATAAACCAATTTAAGTTTATCAAAATAAGCACTATCTCAGGGCTGGGGACTTAGCTCAGTGGTTCTGGTGTCTCTCTTGCAAGTGCAAGGTCCCAGGTTAAATTCCTGGTAGCAGGAAGATTGCTATGAGTTTGAGGCTGAGCTCAGGGCCAGCCTGAACTACAAAGTGAGACCGTGTCTGAAAAAAAAAGTACTATTTTTTCCCAAGATGTTCCCTTAGAATAAAATCATTAACCCCAGAGGATTCCTGGATATGCTCTAATAATCCACAAATTCTTTTAAAAAGATTTAAAAATGTATTTATATATTAATATGTTTTTTTTTTCTAGAAGGAGGCAGTTTCTATCATATTCTCTTAGGTACCTCTAAACCTAGAAAGGTTAAAAATAACTAAAAATTTATATCCCAAAGCCTGTGAAACTGTCACTGCACAGAAGACTCTCAGAACTATTTTTTGAGGAATTCACTACTGAGCTTGATGTTCACTTTATGAATTCATCAGTGATGCAGAATTTTGAATTCTTAAGGTAGATTTCACTTGACATAGGTAACCATATTGAGATGTGCACAATAAATGAGGATGATCCAACTAACAAAAAATAGAGCAAAAATTAGAAGCTAATATAAACCAAAGCATGTTTAACTACCTCTGAAAATAACTCCATACCAGGAAGTTTATAAAATTCTTATTTGAAGAGTGGTAGCCCCAACTACTATTATAGAATAATAACCTGCGATCATTCTGGTGCAGAAGCTCTAATGAGTTTGTACAAATAAACACTATGCACGAATAATACACACTAAATGATCCTTCTTTGCAGTGTGCAAATATCTACACATACGCACCAGAGTTTGAAGCAAAGGTTGTATGGAAACATAGTCACCTGGCTTTCCTTTGATCCTTGCATACCAATTTGATAATTCCAAGAAAATACTGATCCTGGCCTGCTCATCCAAACCTCTGATTGATTATGTGAATCCTTTGCGATAATGTGATTTTTCCTGCACTCAAACAGGATACGTACTTATCTATAGGACTTATGAGTGTGTATAGCTGTTTAAAGTCTCACAGGAATATTGTAGTGATATTCCTTTATACAAGAAAACCATATCTTCTAATACATTTCCAAAGATGCTGACAGTCTGAATTGTGTTTAGTCTCAGTGACCTGGATGTACAAGGATGAACTATATTTACCTGAAAAAGTATCTGAGTCCATAGACAGACATGGCTCTGGGTGTCAGAGGCCTAACTGAGCTATGGTTAGTCATCTGTCTTCATTATGCTCTCATTAACCCCCATTAAAAGGTAGTCAATTATTCTCAGAATTATAGAATCCAGATACTAATCGCTTTTGAGACAAAGTTGAGGAAAATACCATTAAAGACAATAAATTTTGTTTCTATTATAAAACACATTATAATTTATGAACAGTGGATTTGAGTCAAGCAGCTGGGGCATTCCTGCCCTGGGGGTGAATATTATGTAGCAGGTTGTTATTAAAAATACAAGCAAATAAGATAATAGGTCTTTAGGAGGGAATGAAGATTAAGATTCAGAATCTGGTCTATTAGCATTATAACTCTATAGAAATCCACTCACTTTACAGAGTATTAATTTCTGCATCTAATAATGGCAAGTGTTGACCTAAAACATTTCTCTAAGATACCTAAAATTCTAATTATCCTGCAGATTTGTCCAAATGATCTCTGTCCCTGACAACACCTCTCTGTATGAGCTGTTACTTTTCCCTTATTTTCATCTATCTGAGTTGAACAGTTCTTTCTGAGATTATTTTTTCTGTCAACTTATAAAATAAAGGTTAGTCGTGAGGGAGGAAAGCCCCCAGGGCTGTGCCAGGTGCCAGTCCTCTTCAGTTCAGCCACTGGACAAAGAATCCTCACAATGTAAAACAGAGCAGCTGGATGTGAAGCTAGGTTGGACCACAGTGGAAAAAGAAATGCTTAATTACCCCTTCCATCAAGTTAATTTTTCCCTTCTGGCAATGTAAACAAAAGCAAATCTGCTCTTATTTCTGTCTGTGTCTTGACTGTTTCACTCTCCTTGACCTTCTTACTCCTTTCTGGTCTTGCCCCTTTCCACATTTTGAAGCCTCATACCACAGATTGCCTTAAAACATCTGGAAAAGTCACAGCAAGAGCTCTGGAAAGTAGCAAGAGCTCTGAGTGGAGGTAGGATTAGAATTCCGTCACATAGTTCATCGATATTAAGAGTTCTATTGTACAACGTGGTGACCAGAGAAAATGACACACATCATTGACTTTTGGTATCTGTTGAGGACTGATTCCCTCTCTGGCCCTCTCAGATGCCAAAATGCATGGATATTCACAATAAGGTATGTCATATAAAATGGCAGAGTATTGTCAAATAACCTGTGGATATCTTTCTATATACTCTAAGAATTTCTAGGTAATTTATGATATGTAATACAGTATAAATGTTATGCAAAATGTTATTTAGTGATAATGGCAATAGAATTTTTGGACTTTTCAGTACAAATGCAATTTCCATTTCTTAATATGTTGATCCAGAATTGAACCTACAGATGCAGAACATACAGATAAAAAGGACCCATTATGTTTGAAAATTGCTAGAAGGGTTGATTTTTAAGTTTTCTTACAATAAAAACAAAATAATATATGACAATGCTCCTTTTCTTGATTTAGCCATTGTACACTGTATACTTTGGATGTGTATTGTCCCTGACTGTCTATATGTTAAAGGTGTGGTCCTCACCCTGGTGCCACTAAGGGTATGGTGGAAATGTAAGAGCTTGTGGGGAGCAAGAGGCCTGAGGTCATTAGAGATGTGTACCCTCAGAGAAGACCTTGGGACTCTGGGCTCTTCCTTTGCTTTTCATACTTGGACATGAGGCAAACAGGCTACCTCCAAATGATGTCGAGTGCGATATTTGAAGACTAAGATAATCATCTGGACCCTTTGTGAGTTACTAATGCTGTGCGAACTTTAAAAACTTCTTGTTAACATCTTTTGTTCCACACAACTTGAAGGAGTCACCAACTCATGCAACTAAAAAAAAGGAACAAAGGCCTGATCACAGTTTCTGTTTTCTAATGTGCTTGTCTTTCTTTCCAATTTTCCCCAAGTGATCGAATATAATTATCCCAGAACAGTTCATTTTTATAATGTCTACCACAAATTATTTAACTGTTGCCTCTTTTGTTGGATGTTTAAACTGAATCCAATTTTCTGCTATTCTAAGTAATTCTATGTTGTACTGGAGGTTTGAATGCTGAATTCACTCTTCTCCTTTCTCCTGACCTATTCCTACTTATAAGATTGGGAGAGAACATCAATATCTAGAGCTAGACTAACTATAAAGACCTCACAACATCTAAGTATTACTGTAATGCCCAGCCACCCACATCCCTATGGCCCACTTCTGGAACTGTAGTGAATGATCCTAGTAAATATGCTGCTTTCTGGGATTCTGACTGAGATGGTTGCCTTGGATGGGCAGCGAGTATCCAGAAGTTTAAGGCAAACTTCCTGACCTGAGAGGATTCTGGAGACAATTATCCAGTTTATTTATTCCTCATGGTGATGATTCTCAATGTGTTCTATGCACCCCACAGAGGAACGGAGTCCCAGATTCCCTCAGAAGTACAATGCTTGTTGATAACCTCTATCAGTGGTCTTCTCGGCCCCTTGTCCTCTTGGTGTTTCACTTGTGTTACTGGGACTACTTCCCATAGAAACATTTGCACTCCATGTTTGTTTCAGAATTTGCTTTTAGGGATCTCAAATTAAGACACCCCAAACAGCCACAAATCTTCTACCACTTAGTAACAAAAAAAGAAAACTCATTCCATTCTATTGATTTCTGTTACCTTACACCTTGCTGCCTTTGGTTAGGGGACATTGGGATAATGTCTTCCACATAATCAGGAAAATTCAGGTAAAGAGGTAGTCATGATTTGTATCACATAACTTCAGCTGTTGGGCTACATGAGAGTTGGGTCTGTGAAGACATCTACTGGTTTGTGACACAGCTGCTAAGGTGCATGGCATGAAAATTCTGCCCACCAAGACAGAAATGATCTTAGATTATGGTGAACCAGTTAACCAGCTTCTTGAATAAATGACTGTTTAAGAGAGTCTGTTGAGCTTCAGGCAGACTGCTTGAGGAGCCCTTGCTTCCCAGACGGTTCAGTTCTCGGGGCTGACAAAATGGTTTTCTGCCTCTCTTGACTCCTTGGTTCACTGAGCCTCTGAGACGTGACATTAATGTGAATCACTTTTGTGTAACTTTAGAGCTTTTGTGGCTCTTGAAAATTCATAGTTTAATTTTAATGTGGATACCTTAAGCATTTCTAAAGTATTTTTTATAAATGTTATTTAAAGAATTTTGGTATTCTTTTAGATCTATTTTTAAAGCATCCAGCTTCACTTTTCAAACTGTATACCTCTCAACAAATTTGTACCAGACCAAAAAAACTTAGAGAGAGTTCAAGAGAAGAGCAGCCTATTCATGCAGAATAAAACAAGTTCTGTGGATTTCATTTGCAAATATTACCCTGGTGATGGAAAAAATGAGTTGACATCTGGTATTACAGGAAATGGGGTGTACAGCAGTATGTGTATGATGAGGACAATGTTTTGCCTCATAAACTGAGAAAAATGTGTTAAAATGTTGCAAATTTTTGTTTTATGAGGGCCTTGGGACATTCACTAAAGATTAATCTAAAACAGTTATTTTCTATTTCCCAGAGAATTTTATTTGAATTTGCTACTCAGAGTAGGTATTGCCATGAGTTCTAGAAATCGTTGTAGTATTTTGTAATGCAGCAAATACGTTAGTCAGCATAGGCTATGTTTTGACTTGTGTTGAGATGCATCCCCAAACCTTCACATTGTCATAGATGGGGCTTTTTCAGAGCTGGCTGGATTTAGAGTATATGCCTGATTCAGTGCAATGCTGGGATTAAGGGTACTAGAATTAAGGGTGGGTATTTACTAAATCAGTCCCCTGCCTTGTTTGGCATCTACCCTAATCCTGATTGCCTGGAAAGAATATAAAAGGGGCAGAAAGATGCTACTAAGATCCCTTGCTTACATTGCTGCCATATGCCTGCCATGAAAAGTTTCTCCTCTGCAGTGTCCTTCAGCCTTGCCACCTTGCCAGGGAGCCAGCCAACTCTGAACTCAAACCTCTACAAATTCTGGGTTAATTAACCTTTCCTCTTTTAACTTAGAGTGTAGTATATTTTGTGTCAGTACTGACAAAAGTAACTAAGACAGATCATCACAACAGATCATGTGAGACTGGGTGACTTTGATAATAGACCTTTTTCTCCCCCTGTTCTGGAGTAGAGAACTGCAGGATCAAGCTGCTTGATCAGTTTGGTCTCTGGTGAGGGTACCCTACTTGACTTGTAGATAGCTGCCCCTTGTTGTGACCTCAGATAGCTTTTCCTCAGTGTGTGTCCTTGAAAAGAATATTTTGTCTCTCTGTCTCTTTTCAAAGAGTACTAATTCTAACATGAGTCCTTATCATCATGACCTTATCTAACTCCCAAAGTCCTATCCTAAGTACTTTCCTCATTGTTGGGACAAAATAACCAACGCCCAAAGTTAAAGGAGAAAACGTTCATTTGGCTCACAATATATAGAGATTTGAGTCCACTGTTGTCTGACTCCAAGGCTGGAAGGTACAACAGGCAGGCATTGAAGAGGAGAAACAGTTCATGTTGGGCAGAAGGCAGGAAAGCAGCAGAGTAGCAAAGCAGCAGCAGTAGCACAGCAGCCTCCCTCTCCCTTTATCCCTTCCATTCTACCCTTTGCATGGTGCCACCTACACACAGAGATGACCTTCCTAGGATCAACACCTAAAACTATGTCAAACCAATCAGTAGACTAACTTAGTAATCACATACATTTAATCCCAGCATCACATATCCTAGATGCAGCCACCTCTGAAAAGTTCCACCTATGACTATATGAAGTTTTGGGTGGACATCTCCACAGAAGCCATAACAAGTCTCATCTCCCAATATCTTCATATTAGGGTTTAGCACTTCAACATATGGATTTTGGTGTTAGACATCTTTCTGATAAATAACTGGCAAAATTTTTCCTATTCTGAGAGTTATCTCTTCATTAAAATTTTTTTCTTAAAGAACTTGAAAGTTTTGTCTTTGGAGACTTTTCACAGTGAAGGCCTCTGCAGAAGGCTCATGTTTAATTTGGGATAATGACAAATACCAATTGCTGGTGATTGATCCACAGTTAATTCACTAGAAGGGGCGACTGTGAGAGAACTGCTCCAGTGTGCATATATGACTGAACTTTTTCCTAAAAAGTTATGTTCCTAATTTTTGTAAAAACCTTGAATTCTTAGCTTTTCATTGACCGTCAGTATAAAGAAAAATGCAAATGTGATAAATGTAAGGCCAGATATATTAACACAAATTGAACAGTTCTGTATAACCATGACCAGGTCAAGAAATAGACCAAGTGCTGCATCATGGAAAAACTCTCATCTTTCCAACTTTCTACAGCTTCATTCAGTTGTGCCTGTTTGGGGACTTTACACAAATCAAATTACAGACAATATGAACATGTCTGTGTCTGGTTGCTTCCATTTAATGACATATTAGTGAGATGTACTCAGCCTGCTGCATGTGAATGTGAATTTTAATTGCATCATGAAAGTTAGTCCTGTCACTACATCTTATGGTGAATCTTATTTGAAGAGTAAAACTATATTTTTTTCTTTTTTAAAGTATCAAATATTCACTGTCCTTCCACATTCTGCCTTCGAACTTAACATTCATTCACTGCAGTTTTTCTTAAGTATGAGCATGCGTGGAGGTCCTCAGAAGGGCTTGTGAGCCTACAGACTTCTGGGGCTTAACCCCACTGTCCCCCATTCCTTCAGTCTGGAGTCAGGGCTAAGAATTTACAGATATAACTAGTTCCTAGAGAATGCTAAATCTACTGTCAAGGAATTATTCTGAGAAATAGTGAATATATTGAATTTGTTAAAGTCTAAGAGTATGTAAGTCTTCTTTCATTAAAAATAGAATTTTGGCAAAAAAATGTTCTTACCTGGAAGGTCAGATTCTCTTCCACAAGGAGGGCAGGATGTTATATGTGATTAGGAAGGACATGGCTAAAATAGTGAGTTTTGTATTAATATGAGAAGATGGGAGAGCTGTTTTCTGGGTATTCGTCCTTCACATTATATATTAAAACCCAAAAATTAAAAGACTGTTAATCTGTTAACACTCCTGTGTCTTTAGAAAATAATCTGTCCAGAAATCACACAGGGCCTGGGGCATGTCGTTAATGATTGCATCAAGTCCTACAGGCAAGAACTCTTTAAGAATAAAGGTTAAAAAAAAAGTAAGGAAACAAATTTTATATATATGGGGGTGTGTAGGGTGGGTGGGGCTATGGGAAAAAATGAGAATTAAGTTGTGTCTTATACTGGTACAAATCCCCATTATGGAGTGCAATCATGATGTGTATATTTAATGTACCAATAAAGATAATTAAAAAAAAAAGAAGAAAACAGATTTATAGTAAAAAAAAAAAAAAGAATAAAGGTTAAAGACTGAGTGAGAGTAATGGATTCTCCCGACAGCATATTTACTTTAAACTAAACCTAAATACAACCCAATGTCTTAGCTATCAGCCACCTGTGCCTAGTGGGTATGTATGACATGACAGTCAGGATGACATGTTATATGAGTGTAATATAGTGCAATTCATAGAATTAGCACACAAATAATGTAAAATGTCTCATAATTTTTATGTTGTCTATGTTTTGCTGTTGTTTTATCTGAGATATACTAGTTAAATAAAATAAAGCATTAAAACATTTTCACCCATTTGTTTTTTGGTTTCTTAATATGGCTTTAAAAATTTAAATTACATATATGTTTCTAATTTGAGGACCACACTTACTTCTACTTGACTGTGCTCCTTCAGAGAATCTAGCATTAGATTGATTTATAAAAATAATTAAAGTTGTATTTATTTGAAGTCCAGAATGGTAAAGATGGAAAATTGTGATTTGCCAAAGGATCATGCATCAGGGACTAGGAAATCTGGATAACACAGAAGCAGCTATATGGTGGTAGGAATGGCCAGGAGGAAGAGTTCTATCAGGCAAAATTAATCATCTGAGATGGAATTGGAGGAAGACAGAGAAGAATACATTTATAACAAGTATCATGTGAAGAACTCTTACATTCAAATAATACTCACTGGCTGAAAATTTTTGCTATGTATTGGTTTGACCCAAATTTCATGGTCTGGTATTCATAGTCCTCTATAATCAGGGCTCTTCTTCAGCAAGCAATTAGTGTGATGATGGGTCTCTCACTGGAGTCAAGGAGGTTGTTCTCTGGACCTAAAATAGGTCTTTCAATGTCCTACTTTCAAGCTCTCATAGATGTTCTTCTTTTGAACTCAAATAGCTTCCGTCTTTTCATCTTTTGGATCCCATCTAGGATCTCACATTCCCTATGCATGCCAAAGATGCTCCTCAATTCGAAGCACTCTGTGCAGGTTCCCGTGTAACCCCTTTTGGCACCTGCCATCCTCTGGTTGGTGCTCTTTGCTCTCCTTCATCCTAGCCAGGTGCCTCAGATGAGGTGCATGATCGCTCTGTGCTTCAGCTTCTTTGTACATTGGGATAACTGCATTCTTAGTGATAGACAAGGATGGATACTTTAGAGTGAATACTTCTAAAGTTCTTAGAATGGAAGGTGGTATGGTAAGGCTTAGGTGAATACTGGCTGAAGTTATTGCTACTGACATTAGGTATGCATCACATATAAATTTCTTGGAATTCAAAAATCATATCTTTTCTTCATATTTCATAACACTTTAAAATGATTTAAGGCCATCACATTACCTGTTGTTGGTCATAACAAAGAGCAATAGAACTGCTCTACAACTGCAACCTACAGGGGAGGCCATATACTGATCTCTTAGAATAAAATGAGCACAAAGATAGGTTCTATCTATCTATTCATGAAATCTGTTATACAGGAGTTGCTGGGGGTGTAGGTCAGTGGTGCAATACTTACTTATCAAGTGCCAGGCCCTCACTTGGATCCCCAGTATTTGAAAAGAAGTAGTAGACAGATTGGGGGGATGGAAAAAAGAAGGCATGCAAAAGAAGAAAACATTTACTTAGAAATAGCAGTGGGTATTATAAAAACACAAATTAGGGCTGAGATGGATGTTGAGTGCCAGTGGGTCCTAACTAAAGAGATGAACAGAACACTGGGGTAAGACTAAGAAGAGCAATCAGTGGGAACTGATGTAAGTCTTACAGACACAAGGAAAGTGTGTATGTCACGATTTTCCCCTACAAGTTACTTATTGTTAGCTGTTCACTGCATGCTTGGAAGGAAACATGAATGTATTCTAGGCATGCAAGGAGAGTGCTATGATGACACACACTTGTAATCCCAACTACTCAGCAGCTAAGAGAGGAGGGTCACAGGTTAGAGGGCAACTTGAGCAACTTATCAAGATTCTGTCTCAAAATCAAATGAAAAAGGGTTGGGGATACAGCTCAGTATGTTTCCTGGGTTCAGTCCTCAGTAACACACACACACATAGACACACACACACACACACACACACGCTATGATCTGTTGACTAATTTGTAATGGTGTTAGGCCTTAGGAGCTATCATCTTTTATTAATAAAACCATGAACTTTGATTGATAAAAGGCAAGTTGCTTTATATACGTTTTAAATATAGGTAGTAAACCTTAATTAATTAAAGCCAGATATAGGCTGAAAATCCAAGCCCAAATATAGTAAGCTCTGTGCCACCTGAAAAACCAAAACCAAACCAATACCTCAAAAATTCACAGGTCAGAATTCTGCATGAACTTCTGTTGTCCCGTGTCCTCATTTATTAACTTACATAAAGGCCTTGTTGTTTCATGGCAGGTATCACTGTTGAGGGATCAACTTGAAATATAATTTTGGAGTAAGAAAGGATTTAAATAATAAAATGATAAGAGAAATCACGGAGTAAATTAGCTATAAAGCATAGAACATGAAAAAATCTAAACATTTTATCAGCCAGTTCTAGGCACCATTGGCTTTAAAAATAGAAGAGAACTTGAAATGCACCATTTTCATAGAAAACAAATTTACAAGAATCATGGCACATACTACTCATTTTTTTCTCTGTGGGATTGGTTGATATTCATTTGAGCCTTAACGTGTATATTTGTGCATGCGCATTGCTTAATAAAGCAGACTCATGTCATAAGCAAAAGCCCCAGAAAATTGTAGAAATGAGAAGACTTTTCTCAAGTTATTCCTTAGCCCTAACTATGGTGGAGCCTGACCAAGTGACCCAAGTGAGTCTTGTCTGCCTTGTTTGTAAAGGGAAATGATAACACCTGTCATTTATCTCTGGAGGATATTTTCTAGCTGCTTCTCAGACCTCTTTCCATTCTCTTATCACACAAGGAAAAGGAAGCTGCAGATGTGAGAAGCATTCATTGCCATCAGATGGCCCAGGTAACTCATGTGAATGAGTTCTAGCTGATGGGCAGACAATGTGACATGTGCCGCTTTCAAGTCTAGCCATGAAAATCTCCTGTGTAACCATCTTGTCTCCCTCCTTACCATTTGCTGAATAGATGTCAAAACTCAGGACAATGCTGGAGGCCACAAGTAAAAAATCACGGTCCTCTAGTAGACTGTCACCTTGACTTCAAGGATCACGATCTACCATTGTGGCTTTTTCATGCATGAGAAACAAATTTTTCTTGCACAAGCTTCATGTTTTTGTTACAGCAGTTGGCATGACTAGCCCAAATTCTGCTTCAATGAAACACTGAAAGAACTAAGTGAGATAATATTTGGGGCACTGTCATTTTTATACCTGGCATTATTAGTCAAGACCAACCAATTAGTACCTGTATGCAGACCTCTTGGGGACACAAAATTACTTCATTCTTGTTGAAAAGATTTTCCATATAAGGGGAAAAGTAGCAAAGATGACATGATCTGCTAGAAAATATATTTTGGAGATAAGAAAAGGAAATATGATTATAATGTTTTAACCTTGTCTTCATTTTTTTTTTCTTCTGAAAACCAGCAAACTTCTTGGTTTAGAACGGTTGATTCTAGTTTGCTGCAAAATGATTGCTTCTACTTGGAAGGAAGGAAGTTTTCCCCTCCCACTTTCTTCCTTCCAGGAATCCTGTTACATGGCATGATAAGAAGATAGGATCTTCACAGCTAGAACTATCCTGTACTTAAGAATCCGGGGCATATGGTTACCATATGGACCACAAGCAAATTCCTGGATTTCTTCATACTTGATGAAAAGGGAGTCTGCTGAGTAGGAAGTACAGTTCAGACAGGAGGGAAAGGCACTAGAGGACATGGGAGAATATACTTATAGACTGAGGAGACACTGTGAAGGGAATAAAGGAGGGGCAAGAGCAGGATGTGCTGTTGGAGGAGCTGGATGGTCTTCAACCCTGGGATGTTGTTCAGAGGTACAGCAAGTTTTCACAGGTAGGTTAACTGCAGCTGGGGCTCCATGGTGCTGACCTGCTGCTCCTGCCTGAGATCCTGGTAATGATCAGTGTTAGGTGATAAATCAAGGGTCTGTGCATCCACATGGCCTAGATTAGTGTTAGTCTGTATAGGGCTTCTGGTTGGAAGGAGGCTCTGAAGAGCACAAAACAGGGATTAAGAAAGTGCAGGACTGAAAAAGGACAGTTACTTACTCTCCTGACTTGTGAGGAAAGATAGAGGGAATCCCAGTGCTTGGTCCTTGCAGTAGTCTCAAGGCCTTAACTGTTCACTCCAGGGTTGAGATCCACGGGAATATCTGTCCTAATACATGACTGAAATAGCGATTTAGTGACTATCGAGTGATGGTTCCTGCTTCTAGGACATGTCAAGGACAGAGGCAATGGCACAGGCAACATTTCTCAATGAGTTAGACTGAAGCTAGGTGATGGGTTTCCAGATCTCTGAGAGTCTTAGATGCTTCAGAATCTGCTAGGATCAGAGAAATATCATAAATCATTAATCAAACTGGGAGAAATGTCTTTCTCGCTATGTTGGGATTCAAAACAGGGCATGATTATTGTTTTGAGTGCAGACACACATTTATATCAGTGTCACTGTCCCTCCTGTCACAGGGAAATAACCAATTTGCCTTTCTACTTTAATTCAATTTATTGGTTGCAAAATATCAGGCCTAATTACCAAATGAAGTAGGAAGATAAACTTCCTATTAAATGCTATCAGCATTTATTAAGAAACCTTGTGTTTGCACTTGTTTAAAAACATTCATCCGTGGAAAACAGAGTGGAACAGTGGCCAGGAGAGACTGAGAAGGCCGGGGTGGGAGTGGAAGGAAGCCGATAAGGGCCGCCAAAGCACAGATTAAAAAGAAGCAATTAGCTCCGCTTCTTAGCACAGTAGGGGTAGCTATTGACTATGACATTTTATGATATCTTTAAAACTAACATGGAGATTAAAGTGCCATTTGCTTTGATTTGATCATAACACATTGTGCATGTGTATCTAATTATTGTATGGTACCCGATAAGTTTATATCTCAACGTGAATGATAAAAAAGGAAAAAAAAGTTTCTATCTTTTGCACCTAGCTGGTTAATTATTCCATTTTCTTGTTAAGGAATGTATCAGTTCTAAGACCTCGCTCACCACTCCCCATATGTATCTCCATCCTCCCTGGAACAGGGCCCCAAAAATACAACATAAAAATGTCATTAGGAATAAGACAGGATAAAACATGTCCACTTGTGAAAGTCTACTGTCAAAAATTATTATAGCCTACACACTGTCTTGAAACTCAGGAGGATGGTTTCTCAATGCTATTATACCATTTTGAATTTTAAACTTCAGTTTTTAAAAGGGATTTAATCATTGTTTATTTTGTATTAAAATCTAATTATTTCTTGAAATCAAAACTTTAAGTTAACTCTTATGAGTGGAATGTTGATTATTATCTAAACTGTATTTTCTGATGCTTTAAAAAATTTTCCTACCTCCCCTAAAAAAAGGAAAAAAATAGAATGTTTAAAAAGCTACAAATATTATCAATTAATGTGGTACATGTCATACTTGAATTTTCCCAAGCTTCTTAATTCATAGTAGCATGTTGCAAGCCCTGAGAAATAGGTGTTGTAGAGAGCACTAAACTTTACCTAACTTGGAGTTTCAAAAGGTCTTGACTTGGGAACTCATTAACCAAGGAAAACTTATTAATACCACCAAGGATGTTATAACATTTTAGACATGGAAATATCTGAGCAAGAGTCACACTTTGTTGCCTGTATTTGATGTGTATATTTTTACTGTCTTCGTGTAGTGTCTTTGCCTAGTCAGAATATATTCATGTGCCTTTCCACACAAACCATTGTCATAATCTCTTGTTTTTAGTGGGGTTGTATTTCACAGCAAAACCCCATGTCATCAAAATTAACTCAAGAATCCCTTACTCTACTTGTCAAGTGCGGTATTACTTTTTAAATTCAAACATTGTTGCATATTTGAATCCAGTAATACATATTAAAGTTTGAAAATCTCTCACCTAGTCTAAAAGACAGTTCATAGAATACAGGTTGCACTTAATTAGCAGACATTCTATGCTTATCCAGTCTGCTAGACATAACATTTTTTTGTGGGAATATTATAAAAAGTAACTTCAACTATTATTTTTATACTAATTAACAAAAAAATGACAATGTCAGAAAAAATTGTAGGCTAGGAATAGTAAGTAGTATACTTCTAGGAGTCAAAGTAAAATGTTTTAGAACATGACAGCGATGTGATTTTAATTTGTAGTTAGACAAGACGTTATGCATTTTATGTTGGGTTCATATACAGCATGGCTTTCTCTGGTCCTTGTGTGATCCATTGTAGAGGTATACTTACTAGTATCTCCTACCATTTTCAACATATGTTGGTTTTGAGAATATATGATTACATTCATCACTTGGTATCTGTGGGGATTGGCTCTAGAATCCCATGTGGAGACCAAAATCTTAAGTTCCTTATGTAAAATTGGTGTAATGTTTGTGTATAACCTAATCACATCCTCCTGCATACTTTGAATTACATCCAATGTACTTACAATTCTATATTGTTTACAGAATATTGACAAGGAAAAAGTCTGTATAAATTCAATATAGATTCAAATTTTTAATAACCATTTTTATGCTTGGGTGATGAAATCTATGAATGCAGAACCCAAGGATGTGGAAAATCAGCAGTATTTTTGTTATGTAATACCAACAAAAGGATTCCAAAATATAAGTACGAAGACCTGCTATTCTAATTTTTATCTACAAGAGGAAAAAAGTAGGTAGAAAAATACATAGAAGAAATAGGATGAGAATCTTTCTCTGGTTTTCCAGCAGGACTACCCAGCTTTCAGGGCCATGTTTGTGAACAGGAGCTGGGAAGCAGGCTTGGAAGTGCCTTTCTTACTTGTATGTCTCACTCTGGTTGCCATCCAACATGCTATGGATATACTCAGAATGATGTACTTCAGGAAGTTCACACTATATGCCTGGGACTAGCTCACATCTCTTATTACACATCTTAAATAACAGCTATTATAGAACCTCTCTAACATGTATTAGCACTACCATTTCTTTAATTGTTGGCAAATTAGCAAGATGAAAAGTTCCTACGTGGGGTACAGATTCTAAAGGCAGCACCTAAATCTAACAATCATAGCAGTGAACAAAATGTTGAATCACTTGTGGAAAGTTTATCATGTTTGAAAAACTAAGGCAACTACTTTAAATGTATTAAATTTTAGGTTTCACCATTCCATGATATAAATATTATCATTACCTCCAATTTGTACAAGAGAAAACTAGGGGTACAAGGTAAGAAATTTTCAAAGGGTACAGAGTAATTGTAATATTTATTCAACATAAATGCAGGCTTAAAAAACCTGCAAGGTCTGATTCAAGGAACTCCAAAAGTAGGCCACTGGATTTGAAAATAATTATAAGAATGATCATGTAAACTTAGAACTATTTGAATCTAGTTTAAGTCCAAAACAGGACATTAGACAAAGGAATTAAAACCCCACTCAAATAGTCTGGGATAATGTTTTTTTCAAGCTTCTCTCTCTAGATGTTTTTGTTTTGAGACAGGGTCTTGCTTTGTAGTTCAGGCTGGTCCTGAACTCAGCCTTGAACTCAGCAGTCCTTCTGCCTCTGCCTCCCGAGTGCTGGGGTTACAGGTGTGAGCCACCATGCCCAGCATTGTCATATGTGCTTACTGGGGATCAAACCCAGGACCTTATGCTTGCAAGCCAGGTGCTGGGACCCCTGAGCTAAGTCCCTGGCCCTTTCTCTAGATTTTTAGAAAGATATGTCAGGAGATTATATTACTGAACTGATTGTTACAAAAACATTATCATAGCCACACTTAATTTGTAAAGGAAAATAATTATGGTTGGGTCTAAAATGTGCCTCAAGGGCTTGGGTGTTGGAATCCCAGTTCAGGAGTGTTCACAGGTGGGGCTTTGGGAGATGACTGGATCATGGCTAAACTCACTGATGAATTTATTCATTGATGGATTCACAACTTATTGAACCACTGGGAGGTAGCAGAAACTTTCAGAGGTGGGGCCCAGTTGGAAGAAGTAGGTCAAAGGAAGAATATATTTTTTGAAGGTCATATTTTGTCCCTAGCCCATTTCCTCTTTACTACTTATAAGATGTCTTATTTCATCTGAAGTGGTGGATCCGCATTAACCATCACCCAAGTGTTATATTGTGTAATGTATATGTGTGTTCAAGTGTTACACTGTTAACCCACACATGCTTGTATCTATCACGTGTTAACTAAAATGATAATAAATATTTCAAAAGGTGTATTTTTCTCTTATAGAAAAAGAAAACTAAAGTATAAAAATGAACAAATAGATCATAAAATTCTGAGAGGAATTTTCCTCTAATTGAGTCTTAATAAGGGGCAAGGGTCTTAGCTCAGTGACACCATGTCTGCCTGACAAGTGCAAGGAGGCCCTGAGTTCGATTGGTGGTATCCAAAGAAAAATAAAAGAAGTTCTAATAATAATAAAGATAATTTTGGAATTGCAAGTGACTCATTTTCTATTACAAGTTCTGTTTTCACTTTTCTTGTTAGTTCTCACAGAGAACATTTTAGATAATATCTCATCTACATTTTCTACAGTTACGTGAAATCCCTAATTTGATGCACGGCTCTCAATTAAATTCTCCAAGAAATTGTTAGATCATTAACAGAGTCATATGAACTACTGTATACATATTCTTTTATTTATTTTGGTTAAAAATAGTGGGAATTAATTTTATATAAGCAACTTTATTGGACTTTACAGTGATCATGAAAATGAGTGACATTTAGTACTTATTCTTAGGATATTTACATCCTAACATCCTAGTGAGTTCAATATGTTATAAGGAACACTGATACAAAGGACACAACACCACTGGAAGTTTTGTAAACATGATTATGATAAACAGGATAGTTTACTACTGCTTGGGATGAATTGCAGTGGCAAAGGAAGAACTTGCAAATGTGCATTACCCCCCAACCCCCATCATCTACTGCAGTTCAAGTCACTGACATTCTTACCTAGCTAACCTAGGTTAGGAGGGAAAAGGAAAGGGAGGGAAAAGAGAGAGAGATGAAGGAGATGGGAAAAACAACTAAGAAATACATGGAGAAAAGTGGAGGTAAACTACTGTGATCAGGACTTTAATACAGAATTAAGAACAAAATAGACACACAGAGTGACAGTAGAATGCTTTAGGCCAGTGGCCTCTCAGAAATGACAGCCAGGCACACACACAGGGAGGTCTAAGGAGACATGAGTTTCAGCCAGAGGACGTGGGTTTATCTTGCAGGGCATCCTTAGAAGTTTCTGTGTGTTTGCTTCTCTATGTGTCACAGCAATTGTGATCCTAATTTAAGGACAAAGTCATGACCTGGAACAAGAAGCTAGCTCCAAACTGCCTTCTGTGTTGCCTCCATTTTCCTAGCATTGCACAGGTAACAGCATTTGCATGCTGCCCATGGCTGCTCTGGAACTACCTGCATCTTCACTCAAGAAAGGAATGTCCCTTGTTTAAAAAGCACGAGCTGAAATACAGTGCAGCGGACAGAAAACAGGATGGGCTTCGAGTTCCAACACACTTAGGTTCACAATTCTAGTTTTATCACCAGGGTAACTGGACTCGTTATTTCCAAGGTGCAGTTATCTACAAAATTAGGGTAATATTTGAAATCCTTTAGAAATAAAGAGATATAGCTTTACACCCATTGCCTTGCCAAAATGATAAAGGAGAAAACTAACAATTGATGATGGAAATATGAATTGTTTCAGCTGTGGAGAAAGCAATTTGGCAATGTCTATTAAATACACATACTCCTTAAAGCAGAATTCACTTTCCTGGAATCCTTCCCATACAAATAAAAGTGCCACCACTAAGAATATATGGTAAGGACGATTGCTTCATTGTTTGTGTGGCAATAAAGGGGGAAGAAAGTGCTTGCTCATCACAGAAGAATGGTTGAATAAATTATAACTGAACTATGAAATATCATGTGAGCTTTCAAAAGAATGAATTGTACCTATATAAAAAGACTTGGAGGGATTTCTACAAAGTTATGCTGCCTATTACAAAACAAGATTCATGAAAGTATGTGGAATATGATACATTATTTATACAATAAGCAAATGTATTTGATAATGGTAAAAATTTTGATCCTGCTACTACACTTCAGACATGCCTTGCCATGCTTCCAGCAGATGGACTCATTTTAACTTAATGCTCCGTAGGTGCTATCCTTGTCCTTATATGACATCTGATGAAGTTGAGACAGAGGCTGAGGAGTTTGCCCACGGTCACACAGCTGTGTCCAAGTAGAGTAAGAATTTGAACGCACGAACCTGGGTTCAGAGGCTAGACTCCTAATCAATACATTTAATCTATAAATAATTAAATAGCAAAGAGTGAAACAATATAAAATGGAAATTTTTCTTCTATGCGTATACTTCTATGCAATCATGTGTGTTCATATATTCAGTGATCTACAGAAGGATGGTCTTCTACATAAAGATGCTAGTTATCACAGGCTGGGCGACACTTGTGATTGTTTTTACTCTCTTGCAATATTTCACTTTTCCACCATGAATATATGTTATTAAGGGAATCAATAAACTCTATTCTTTATGAAAAAAATATGTGTATATTTCCAGTGACTGAAATTTTCTTACAGAAAGGATCACAACATTCATAAAGTTAAATGAATGTTTCTGGACAGTATGGAATTTAAATCTAAAGTCAAAGAACTCAAAACAGTATGGAGATTGGGTAAGTAGATGAGCATTCATTTACAGAAAACACAAATGATGTTAAGCTATCAAAAGATATCTTTTTTAATATTTAAAGCACAGTGTTTTGTTTTGTTTTGTTTTGTTTTTACTGATATGCATTGCAGAATGCCCTAAGAATCCCTGCCAAGAAAAATTAGAAGTTTATATATCAGCATATTATAAATGCTTACTTCTGGGTATTGGAATTATGGGTGATATTGTTCATTTCTTCCTTATCTGTTCACATATAAACACACATTTATTTTAAAATAAGAAAATACATGTGAGCAATAAAATGGTTTAGCCTTTACACTAGTAAATCAACAGAGAATCTGGAATTCATCTTCAGGAGCTGATCACAGATACACACAAATATTTATCTAAAATGTATGCACTGCATTTCCCTATTTTTCGTGATAGAGGCAAAGCTGTAAATAACTAAATAATCTAACATTAGGGCATTGGCTATGTAAATTATGAGGCAACCAGATGATGAAATGTTATGCTTCCATAAAAATCATGCCTCTGAGGCATGTCTAAAGACTTGGGAGAATATTCATGATCTACTACTAAATGGAACAACAGATTGTTTTAAAAATATTTTCTTTTACAATTTAACGCTTAAATGGGAAATCATTATATGCTATTTACTTTTATATTTTTTCTACATTTAAAATATTATGTATTAAAATCATTATGTATTGTTTGCATAGGCACAAAAAATATTGGTTTTATTAACATAGAGTAGACATCTTTGTGTAAACATTTCATAAACTCACGTGGGAGTTAGCCGGAAGTGCACAGGAAAAGGTTGCTCTCTGTCCCGCTCCTTACACTCACACTTCTACTCTGAGTTTCAGGTTACCCTTGTGAGAAATGAAGACTACAACGCACATTAATGTGAAGCAATGGGTGCCGGAAACACTCCATACATCTTAGTTCTTTCCCCTTCGCTGAACTCCCAGGGGCGGCGGCTTTCATTCCACACTAAGACTGAAAACCCCGAGTGATCGCTCAGCCCCGGGGAAGTGCACTCGGCCATGCTGTGTGTGTGGTTCCGGGGGCCAGCTGATGTGGGCCTGATGTGGGCCTAATGTGGGCCTGCGAGGCGGCGTGAAGGCAGAGGTGCTCGGCAGGGAGGGTGACTGTGGACAGAAGGACAAAGGAAGGACTGAAAAAGAAGAAGCCTGAGAAACCAGTCGGGGAGGAGCTTCCACCGGTGTCAAAAAGTTTCCTTTCTCTGCTGAAACGGGCAGGGAATAGAAACAATGGTCAGGACAGTTCCCAGACAGAAGGCCAGGCCCAGGCTACGCTCCTGAGGGTGGAGACTTTGCGCTCACCCTGGCACACGCCCGAATCTGCTTCCTCATTTTCCCTTTTGCTCTCTCAGGCAAGCCTGACATTTGCTCCTTTCCTCCTTCTCTTAGAGTAATTTGACCTCTGGGAGGTCTGAAACTAGATTGAGGATTTAGAAATCCTTTGCCAGGTGACATCCTGCTTCATAAATGCCAAGCGGCAGTGACATGACTCCCACAGACTTCAGAGGGATGAGGGTTGAGGTGTGCACCTGAGTATTAATTGATTTAGCTATTAATAGTAATGAGCCTATGATTTGGTGTAGTTGACCTTCAGATTCAAATTAGGTACTGATTAAATAATAAGACAGGTGAATTCGGATTTGTTTAAAAGGCACTACTTCCTCCCCCAAGGAAAGTGCCTTGGCCTTGGCAGGGATGAGAATGAGTTATGAAGAGTGTAGAGACAACTATAATAGAGTCTCCCTGACCTAAGGAGGAGACTGCTTTTAAGTAACTACAAGATAAACTTTGTACCTGCCATTTCCATGAGTTCTGCTCATGTGTATATACAGCCTGCCATGTGATCACTTACGCGTTGCCAACAGTTTTCACACAATGTATATGAGCAAGGCATACTTATAGTCTCAGCACTCAAAAGGCCGAGGCAGGAGGATTGCAAATTGGAGCACAGACTTGGAGAATTTTCAACTTAGTGAGACCTTGCCCCAAATCTGAAAAAAATTAAAAAGGGCTTAGAATGTAACTCAGGGTAAAGACTCCAGAATTGATCCCCAGTACCATAAAAAGTAAAATAAAGGTTTAAAAGCTTCAACCTTTGTACTCTTAGATTGATTTTTAGAGATTTAAGTACAAAATACTATGGAATTAGTAAAGTAGTTTTGTCAGCAACACAATTATCTTCCATAGACAAGTAGATGCCCTAGTTGACAGTAACTTCAGAATGACTCTCAGTCCACAGATATTTTTTCAGGTCAACTGGACCTTGGAGGTAATTTCAGCTCAATGCTGGCTGCTGTCTCTTTGGCATCTACCCTGTGTGGATGAGCTACTCATCAGCGTAGCTCCCTCCTTGAACCTCATTCTCCTGTCTTAACTCCTGCCAAGCTGATGGGCTCAGTGACTCATTTTGAACAGGTGTTTTCAGTGTCTATGTGGCAATTTTGCTCCTGATCCATAAGCCAACCTGTTGTCTTCCGTTAACTCAGGGTAGCAGCTACATGGGGCAAGTGGGCCACAAGCACCAGTGTTTGGTTCTCAGAAGGAAATATTTCTGAAATATCCAAATGAAAGTGCTGCCCTAGAGGATGCCTGGGTTATAACAATTTTTATTGGGATTCTTCAACTTTCACATAACTGTTTAGTTTTTAAAACATTATTTCCCCCCAGAAGTGACAATAGCATTCTCATCCTTTTGCCTGCTTGTTTCCAATCTCTACATTCTGGAAGCTACGAGTTTCTAGTGGAAACCACTTAGAATGAAGGTAAAACCAGCCAACAAAGTGAGCTGGAAATAGCTGAATAATCCTCAAATGCTCTGGGGGTTACATCAGAAAGAGAAGGCGGAGCGAGTGCAGAAGATGGGTGATGCCAAAGCTTAAGAAGATGCTAGGTCAGGATCAAAGTCTGGAAACAGAGAGAACAAGCACTCCTACAGGACCTTTGATCAGCAAAAATGTTCTGCCACTTAAACCAAGAGTGTAATAAGCATTTCTATAAACAATCTTAGAACTGCAGAGCTCTCAAATTGTCCCAGTGTCACTGAGAAGAGATATTTCTGCATGAAACCTAATAAATGGAGAATGTTGGAAATGAACCCTTAATGCTTATAATTTCCTTTTAACTTCAACTTGACCTCAATCTTAGAGAATTTCAATGGAAAATTCTTTTCATTGTACATTATGCATCTTTCAGTCAGGATGACAGCTCCATAAGCATTAGCCACATGGTAGAAGCCTTAACTTCTAATCAGTTTTTAAAAAGTTGTCTTATGTGCATCCTATTAACAAAGTAAAAAGGCAAAAATCACACCTGATATATTCTACTCTGAATTGAAACGGGGTTATATACTAATGTGAATATCAAAACACTTTTTTTTCCAAATAAATAGGTTAATGAGTATTAACAACTTAACTCAGTAAAATCCTTACAATTTCACACTTAGTCTTATAAGACAACTGCATTTTGTAATACATAATAGAACTCTTTGATGGAGTTACCACTATTAAAAGTTTTAAGTGAAAGTTCTACAAGTATTTAAAAAATTGATCCTGGTATAAGCAATTGATGGTGTGAGAGCCTAAAGACATCAAGAAAAATCACAAAGTGTATGCTTCTGCAAAAGTGTGATATCTCCAAACTAAACAACCCAACAGGAAAATCTCAGCATGAATCATGCAAAATTAGATGATCTCTCTTTCTCTCTCTCTTGTTTCTTAAAATCTGTCATTTGACTTTATAACACTTTAACTTTTTATATAAGCTAAATTATCGGAATGTCTGAATTTCTTTTTTAATGTACATCACTTTTTGTCCTTCCTTTCTTACACCATTGAGTTTATTTATCTCTGTAAGACCTAGAGTTCAGAACCTCTGTGGATATTTGATACAAATGGTATTTTTAGATGTAACAAATGGTTTTTCAACCCTGGACATTGGAACACACATCTGAGTGGTACAAATAGAGGTATCAGGGAACTCATTTGCAGACTAGCAATGAACAAGAAAAGGATCATTTCAGATGACAATGATATGATGGATATTGTATTGTGCCAACTGCTACTCCTGGATACAGGCAGATCTCCTGTGTCTCTGGTTTCTAGGATTACACTCAAGACCACACCCTCTTCTTCAGACAGCCAGTGATTTAACTAGGAGAAATGTGGATGGTCTGGTTCTCTTATCCCAAATGGGAACAGCTTAGGAGGGTCAAGTCATCTTTGGACCTTCTATACAATCAGCTGAAATATTTTTCCAAGAATACATGCATTTTAACTTTCCCCTTGCTCTGGATCATCTGTTGTCATTTTTCTGTTAGATGGGATGATTTGCAGAGCTTCCTAGAGAAACACCTGATTCCTAATCTCCATCTCCATCTGTCGTGTGGAAAGTCCAGGCTGCACAAGTGCCAGGTGGGCAGTCCAACTGTCTGATGTGTTATTGTACCCTGTGAGGTCAACATTATGTCCTGGACAACATGAAATGGAAATAATGATTTAAACAGCTGAGCAATAAAACTCAAGGCCACTTGGTTTTTACGAACAGTGGTTCAAAGAATAGCAAGTGTTGGGCTAGGGATTCAGCTCAGTGGTTCTGGTGCCTGTCTTGCAAGTGCAAGGGTCTGGGTTCAATCCCTGGTAACCACATACAACAAGTAGAAACTCACACCCATCAACAATCAGTACCACATGCCACAGTGCCAGGCGTGGTGGCTCATGTGTGAAATTCCAGCACTTGGGAGGCAGAGGCAGAAGGATTGCTGTGAGTTTGAGGCTCAGCTCAGGGCCAGCCTGAACTACAAAAAAAGAGACCCTATATTAAAAAAAATAGCAAGTGTCAGTAAGAAATGTGGATCTCCTTGCACATCAGACCAAGTTGACAAGTGCATTTAACATATGTGTCTTAAGCTTCTGAGGAGATTGCATGGTTTACCAGATGTCCATTTGTAAAAATATAACAATCCTGTCTGTCACTCACTCGTCATTACCACTGACAAATATTAAATAAGGTTACTTTTAGTGTGGAGACTTGCCAACTAATTAAAAGATAACTGAAAGAGAGGACTTTCTTTTCAACAGATAATTTTTTAAAGTCACTGGGATCCTTATATCAATGTTTCTCCTATCCATTTTTCAAAATTTTTTTTTTCTACAAAATAATCATTTAAAAAATTTTCTCCTTGGAATGGAATACTTGGTTCAGTAACATTTTCTTTTGGGAACTTTCAACTGAATAGAGAATGACACACTTCCCCAAGACTTTTTCTAATGATCCCTTTCAAACATGGTTTTCACGGATAGTAGAGGCCCTGGCAGGTGGTCCTCCTATACTACTTTTTCCCATTTACTCCCGATGAGTAGCTATAAACAGCAGACTTGACTAATTTTTCTGTCTCAGGTAAACATCTTCTCTAACCTTAATTTCTCTGATCACTTCCCTATTGTATCAACAACTATTTTTTTGAGGAACAATGTAAATGTATATATACATTCTGAGGAAGCTAGATATGGCAGTCAGAATGGGTGTGACCTTGTGATGGAAACAGAAACTTAAAAAAGAGATTTGTTCTTTGCTTCATTTTTAAATATAAACCAAACTCAAATATTCTATATTTAAGATTTTGATTTTCAGATGTAGTAAGTTGTCTCATACCTTCATCTTTACAAACTTCAGCTGTCTCTTCTGCAGTAGAACTGGGCACAGTGGCAGTGTTGACAACATCTATATAAAGCAGAAAAAGAAAACTTAGAGGTTAATGTTGTTGGGCTGTGGCTTTCCAGCCCTAGGTGCCTCCTTCTAAGCTCCTCCAGTAAAAATATGAGCTTCTTTCACACTTCACTATTCTCTATGGACTTTCAAAGGACTGGAGGGTTATGATCTTTTTTTATAATTAATGAAATAAAAACCTTCAGTTAAGACACAGACTGATGGACTATGACTTATTTTTGACAATGAAAGCTATTTGTTGGTAGTAGCACACCAACATCCACAGTAGCATTTTGCTTTTTCCACAATTTTCAAGGAATGGAATATTATTTCTCTTTGTAACAGATTGTGAAGGCAAGCATATCCTTGCAAGTTTCTGCAAAGTGCCATTTTGCATTTATGTTTTAAAGTTTGGCTTTTCTTATGACAGCACTTCTGTGAGCTGCTGCAGTGCCAGACTAAGAGGCTGCAGGGAGGAGCTCCGTGACTGTTGTTGCAGAAGCCCAAAGGAAAGGGATCACCCAGAAGAAAGCATCAAAGCTATTTGGGAAATTCATGTTGCCAAGCCTACAATGGGTACCATGGGTTTGGAGGTGCCTTTCCTTCTCACAGAATCAATTAGCCTTATCAGAGTTGATTTTGCTTCTTGGTATCATCAGCACTAGGGGGACTCTACTCTTTGGCCTCCAGGATGATGGATAATTAGATCCTGACATTAAAACAGTACATTTAAGACTTAGAAATATATTAAAATCATTTGAAATTGTTAAATACCTAACAACTGAAAAAACAATATATATACTTTTTTTTTCTAATAGTAGTTCAGTCATGGAACTAAGGATAACTCCTATTTATATGATAAATAAAACAGAATTAGAGGCAAATCCCATGTCTTTTATGTATAATGTATGTGACCAAACCTTTAGATGATTCTCTATTGGAATGGAGAATAAGGTTTTAATGGGGAAATAACAGGAGATAATGAATCAGTTCTTTTGTTAGGTAGTAATCTTTCATTTAAAAAAAGCACAAACTATTTGCCATCTCCTAATGTCAAGATTTCTTCCACTTATCCAACCTCCTTCATAGCAAAGTGGCCTAGATATTATTGCAGCTGCTCTGTACTTCTTCACTTCTATAACTCACTCAAGTTGGTTTCTTCTCCAGAATTTCTGTAAGAATTCTCTTGCCAGGTGTGTTGGCACTTGCCTGTGATCCCAGCACTTGGGGAGCAGAAACAGAAGGATTGCTGTGAGTTCAGTGCTAACCTGGGTTACATAGTGAACTCAGGACCAGCCTGGACTACAAAGCAAGACCTTGTGTCAAAAAAAAAAAAAAAAAAAGGATTCTCTTATTCAAGAAACCAGTCATCTTCCTTTGCATATCCAATGGTCATTCTTTTCATTTCATTTGGCTTCTCAGTATCATTTCTTAGTCTTCAGCCTTGTCTTCTTAGATACTCCCATGTGGTGGCTGTGTCTTCTGTCACCCCACATTTAGATGTTATGATGTTACAATCCGGTCGGGAATTGTGGACAACTTATTCAGACTTACAACTTACTTACTTGGATTTAAGGATATCTGCCCTGCCCTGCAGGAACAACCTCTAGGATTACTGGGGGTCATCTGCCCCACCCTGCAGGATCTTCTGCTACAAGGATTATTGCACCAGGATTATTAGAGGACATTTGGTCTGCTCTACAGGATCTTCAACTACAGGGATTATTGCAGATATCTGCCCTGTTATATGCATGCTAGGATTTTTGGTGTGAAGTCTTGGTACTGAATAAAGGTGAAGTACTGAATAAAGGTGAAGCAAGAGTCTAGCCCAGGCTCAGCTTTTTTCTCAAGGTTCCAATCTTGTTGTTCTTTAAACCTTTTGCTGTGGGACTCACCGGGGACTGGAGTTTGCCTTGAGGATTCTGGCTTTGTCCTCTTCCTCTGTCTTCCACACAGTCCCATTACTTTCATTATATGCAAGTAATGCAATCAGTGAATCTGTTACACTCCCATGATTTTAAATCTTATTTATATTCCACTGGGCTCTAAAGTTGTATCTGTAGTCCTCACCTCTCCTTGGACATCTGGACTTGTATATCTAATTAGTTTTATGATATCACATATGGCTGGCTGAGAATCTTCTCAAATTTATTATATCTAAAACTGTAGCTTTAACTTTTTCAACAGAAACTGTGTCCTGTGTCCTGTTTCCCATACATCAGTCAGGAGCTCCGCCATCTATGCAGTTACAAAAGCTTAAAGCTCAGGACTGAACCTAGATTCCTTTTTCCTGAGATGCCTCATCCACTTCATCAGCAGACCCTGTGGCCTCCATCTCCACAACATGGTATGTCCCAGTCCTTTTTGCTTCAATTTTCAGAACCCTCTCTCCCACTTGCCTGCTGTGGCCTTCCAGCTCGACTCATGGGACCATTTTCCCCCATGTTCACTCACAGGCAAAAATTTTATGGTTTAATGAAACTTAGATCATGTCACTCTGATAAAGTCTTCTATGGATTTCTTTTTGTTGTTCTTACAAAGTCAAATTATATAAGATCAGACATGATCTGGTGTTATGACTTCTTACCAATAGAGACCAGGCTCTGTGTTGAGCCTACCTCTCAGCAGTGACACTGGCCCTTTTCCAATAATTAGTCCAGAATGGTTTTGGGGCATTTTATTATCTGTTCCCTCCATCTAGAATATTTTTGGCATCTTATTATTAGACCTCATTTTACCTATCAGTGAGTCCTCTTAAGATCCAACCAATAGAAAGCTGCTTTGTAGGTATTCTTCCTATATTTCCTTATTTCCCTGTAAGGCACTTATCCTATGCTGCTGTTTTATATGTTTTTATCTGTGAGTTATTTTAAATGCCCAAGTAGAATATAGAATTCAAGGAAGTAAGGTTGCTATATTTATTGTTTGTGGCTATAAAGTTCATGCTAAAATAGCCTATGAGGCACTAAACCAGTGATGGTGATCCTTTTAGAGCTTTCAGTTATACAAATTACCTGTTTGCTGCAATAGGTTGTCACAGGTTCACTACCACTGCTCTAAAGTCTTGGTATATATTTGTTTTTGACTTGAAAGACATTATATTGAGTTTTGATTTCATTATGACAACATTTAACTTTTGAAGTATGTTATTTTGATATTGTATTTTTTTCCACTATCATGTAAGTGAAGTCTTCAGAGTTGTGCAATCAAAACTGGAAATGGGAAAATGGGGTTGAATGAAAAGAAGGTATTTTTATTTTGGAAAAATAACAGCAAGTTTAAAAGGCTGTAAAACTCTGAAGTAGGTTTTCAATGTTTCTGCAGCCTGATAGGGGAGGCCATGAAGGAGTCAGAGTGCACACACCAGTGCTGGATGACACTGGCGAGGTTCATAAACCAATCCTACTGCTGGACCCTGTGTGAGCATGAGGAGCCACTCGGGGGGCAGCAAGAGGCCTTCCCCATGGAGAGGTGCCCATATCGGACATCAGAAACTTGAGAAGAGGGTTTCCATTCTACTGCTTTCTATAAACAGGTAAAGCGATCCCAGATCCAAAAAGGCACTAGCTGTACTAAACTGAGTCTGGGAAGAAGATGAAAAACAAAACACAGGCAAATAAGTGTGTATGTGGAAAGATGTGCATATGGTTATGTGGGTTCACACATGCACACGCACCTGTATAGACATTGGGAAAGAGGACTGTCATTAAAGACAGCTTGGGATACAGTGATGAGTGAATAAAACTCATGAGCCCTCAACAGCCAAAGAATGGCCTCAGCTGTCAGGAGTTGGTTGACTAATACTTGTCAGCCTCAAATAGGAAAAACAATGACAGCTTTCCTCTTAAGACTTATCCTCGGTGGAGCATAATGATGTGTGGGTTGGGGCTGGGGAGGCTGGATAACAATATTTGCTGTATCAGAAATTCATTTCATTGCAAGGTCTGAATTTCAGCACAGGGAGCCAGCTGACCCCGTAAGAGGTACACAAGGTCCTTGCCGCTTTGCTTCAGTGCTTTCTCTGATTGGCCTTCTTCAATTCTATCTTCTAGGTTAATAATAAAAGCTTCCAGTTCCCCAGTAAAGTTCCAAGGTTAATGTAGGAAGTTTTCAGTGGAAAACTTATTGCTCTATCTGGTTTAATTCCAAGAGTTCAGCATATGGCCTAGGATGTGCTTGGCACACATGAGACAGGACCCACTATTTAAAAAATGTCCCTCTGTGGGGCTCATTAGAACTAGGAGACTCACTTGGAAATTGAAGGGAAGAAGGATATTGTTATTTTTGTGGTGATGCTGGTTGGTACTTGCATGATCGTACATATCATCCTTTAAAAGAGAGCATGCTGGAGTACAAAGTTGGGTAGGAAGAGGTGCAAAATAAGTGATTTCAATCCCTTCTGAGCCTTAAATGCTGTTGTATTTAAAAATGTTCAGCTTGTACTCTGAGGTATAGAAGATATAAACATCCCGCTGCCATATCTGTCCTTCCATGGATAAAAGGGCTACTGCCAGCATGGTTTCTGATCTCACTGCTCTCAGAGGGGAGCAGTCAGGCTTCACGGCACCATTTCCTACAACACGGAGAGACACAACCAGAAGTATGGCTCTTCAGCAAGCAAAAAAGTGAACATTAAAAAGTCAAAAACTCATTCTTTTTGTTTTTCAGGGAAAGCCCCTAATGCATTTCCTTTAAAAAGTTTTCATTTTATCTTTTCCTCCTCAAACTAAATCTACTAATCTTGGCCTGATCTAAGTCAGCCAAGCTCTGATTTGGCACTTCCATCCACCCTTCTTGGTGCATTACCAAGGAAACTGTTATTGTAGGGAAAACAATGGTATTGGTGAATGAGACCTTGAGTGGGAATATATTGTCCTACTTGGAAGTACAGTCAACTCACAGTTATCAGAATCATAGATCTGAATGAACACAAACTTATGAGCAGAAAGGAATAAGCATTTTCAAACAATAGCATTGAGTGAAGTTATTGTTCACCTCTGTGGATGAGGCCTAGGAGACTCCTCAAAAGAAATCTGAGCCCACCTGCTTCTTGGCTCTGCCCTTCCAATTCTTCTGCACTTGGTTTTTCCTCAGGACCATGCTCATCTTTCAAGAAAACCACAGAGAAAAAAAAAAACATACATCAAGTCAATTTATGAAATATTTCTTCATGGCTAATATGCAGCACTGAAATTAATTGCAACCAATGTAGCATGACTCTCCATAAAGCAAGAGAGAGAGAGAGAGAGAGAGAGAGAGAGAGAGAGAGAGAGAGAGAGATGAATCAGAGGCATGAAACAGAAAAATTACCTACATAAATAGGTACATTTATACTCATCCCTTCTCACATGATTTGCTAGAAGAAATGTTGGACTGCGGTAAACAAAATTCACTCAGCAGTCCTGGTAACATCTCTCTTTACTTGGCATTTCCCCAAATGAAATGCAGATTTAAATTCCAATCTGCTTTTCTCCTTTAACTCAAGTAACATGCACTGCATAAGGAAACTTGGCTTATGAGTTTCTATGCCTTTTATTCCTCTGTTTAAGATGTCATAAAGAGGTCTATTTTCACTTAACTTGTACATGAGAATCTAACACACTCATGCTCTGAAACATTTTGTAGCCATTATGTTGGCCTAAAATGTAACAGTGAGAAATAAATGGACAGATGAAATGGAAGCCGTATATTAGCTATAATTATCTAAAATTCAATTTTGCCTTTAAGCATATTCTAAATACGTTAATTTATAGGTACAAGAAAATACACTTTTCAAAGATAAGCAGGGCCTGATTTTATAACTCCTTGATAGGAAGGTTTCCAAATCACTGTTTTCTTGGAAAACAAAGCAAATATGAATGATAAATATATATGAGGAGAGAAAAACACAATATAAAACATATGACTAAGTATAGAGAACAGAGAAGCAAAATTTACTAGCCTACATTAATAGGGGACAAAGAGGGCCCAAAGCCTTTGATTCTTGAGAGGTGCAATCTGTCTCCTGTTTGGATTCTGGTGATGCTATGGCTTCACAGACGCAAAGATGAGATGGAAGTGATGTACTAGGACTTCCAGCTGCCTTCAGAGGATTAGCAGCATCTCCTATTTTCTTTAGAAAAGCCAGCCACAGCTGTAAAAATTTCTGGGCCATCCTCCCAGGGAGACAGAAGGGCCCAAGGTCAAGCTGCCAGCTGAATGCAGCTGCAGGGTAATTTTAGTCATTGTCACAGGAGCAGAAGAATCATCCAACTGAACCTTTTTACAATTTTTGACCACCAGGCAGGCCAAACCATGGACCTTGATCATGCTGAAGTGTTTTGACTTGATATCATCTGGTAATACTACTGCTACTATGACTGGCAGAAACAAGGGAGTGGGGGAACTTCTCTAGTGGAGACTTCTGTTAGGGAGAAGAAACCAACTCAGAAGCTATGAAAGAACATTCACTCAAGAAGCTGTGATAATCAGATATTGAAGAGGTTCAGATCCTAACACATTTGAATTTAAATTGAATAAAAGACCAAGATTATAAGAAAATGATAATGCAAGAAGTGATGCTCTGAGGTTGGAAGAACACAGCAAGTAAGCATAGAAGTAGGTACAGCAAATTCTCTGTCTGGTCAGCACTGTGCCATTTGACATGAAGGATACAGCATAGCCTTTAATATGGGAATCTGGGTAACCTTGTATGTTATCAAATCTATTGTTCCCAATGGCCTGTTCATGAGGACTTCAGGGCATTTTCTCTTTTGTGGTTCCCCATGTGGAGGAAAGCACCGGCTTTTGCACTAGGAAGGAAAGAACTAACATGGCTGTTCTTGCTCCTGTTCAAGGCCAGGCTAGTACAGGAAAAAGCATGTGCCAAAAACCTCATCAATATTTCACCCTTCCCTCTCACCAACTGGGTTGAGTAAAGCTAGAGATATCTGCCAACTTTACCCCACAGACAGACTTCATAACACAGATTTAACAACAGGACTAAAGTCCACATATGACAGGCTGCCTTTAAAACTGGTCTGATTACCTCACCTCTTTTTTTTTTTTTTTTTTTTTTGAGACAGGGTCTCGCTTTGTGGTTCAGGCTGGCCCTCAGCTCAGCCTCCAACTCACATCGCAGCAATCCTCCTGCCTCTGCATCCCGAGTGCTGGGATTACAGGCGTGAGCCACCACACCCGGCACTGTGGTATGTGGTACTGGTTGCTGCTGGGCGTGAGTCTCCACACCCAGTATGGTATGTGGTTACCAGGGAATCAAACCCGGGCCCTTGCGCTTGCAAGGCAGGCGCCGGAACCACTGAGCTAACTCCCCAGCCCCCTGATTACCTCACCTCTTACATAGCAGAGACTGAGGAAAAAGACAAACAAGAAAGGAGAAATAATTAAGTTGAGAGAATGTAGGGGATTAGTTCCAGCAGTTTAAAATGCACAAAAATGAAATTCATGGTCAAACTTCCAGATGTAACATTCTAATAATAAAAACTGGTCTGGCTGTTTTCTGAAAGCCCTGCATATGAGTTTCCCCCTTAGTCCGAAAACATACATGCCTGCCTCCCTCCTTTCCTCCCTCCCTCCCCCTAGCATGGACTTCAGAATAGTACCCTTCTGTCTTATATCATAAGTCCCTGCTCCACAATTTCCCACTTGCAGTATTTTTGCCCTTGGGAAACAAACTTGAGAACTTGGCATGTTGGTCACAGAGTAAATGTATCCTAGAAGCAAACTAGATTTGCCATTTGAGCAAAGTGCCCTCAGACCAAAAAGGTCTGGTGTGTTGTTTTCACCAGTTTCCAAGACAGTGCCCTGTCACATCCAGCAGGGGGAACCCATGTAGAAGCCTTGCCTCCAAAGTCAGCATATGCATTCATGGGCATTTAGATTGGCATTCATTTCATTTTCTTTTAGAGGAAATTTTCGCTTGCTTATAAATTTCCATTCATTTTAAATGCCCCTAATGGGCTAGTTTTTAGTGCAACAATGTACTTCTATGGGTAGGGAGAAAAACACATTATTCAGTTACACATAAACATTTGATGAGGACATGATTTCCCTTTATCAGTTTTGTCTGATTAGCTGTCTTCACAGAAAGCACATAAACAATAAAAAGTTATATAGAATTAGGCTTGAAAATTTGTGGTTTTTAGAAAGGATTTTAAAAGGCTTACAATAAATGTGAAGCAGTATGTACCGAGAAGTGCCAAGTTATTTTGTTAGCTTAAAAATTTCACATGGAACCTCCATTGTAAGTAGCTAAATTCTCTTTATTAATACACCTTCAAGCCACATATGTACTTTAGATAGTAAAATTTGATACTATTTATGTTGAGTGTGACATAACACTCATTTTTCACATCATTATTACTCTAGAATTAGTATTCTGACTCCCAATCCCAATTCACATTTATTGAGCACATAATTTACAAGAATATTTCATGAACTTTATAGAAATAAAACAGGAGACTTCTGCTGCAAAGTGAATCCCTGTAAGCAGAAGGAATATACCATTCTCTGGACTATGATAAGAATTCAGTACATGCTGAATTCTATATGGGTGAATTCTGCAAGAGCCAAATCTCAACATCATGGCCATGAATTGTTAACTTGGTCTTTATAGTTCTTTTCATGAGCTGTGCATGGAGATGGGAAGAGTGAAGGGAGCAAATCAGATTAAATCCATCACTGTTACTGGGGAAGAAATTTACTATGTGATGCCTACTAGTGTCTGTTTCTCTTTCTCTGTCTCTCTTTTCCCTCTCTCTATCTGTCTCTTGTTTTCTTTCCCTTCTCCATACTAGGATTGAACTCAAGCCCTCATACATGATAAGCAAACACTCTAATACTGAGCTACAATCCCATCCCTTGTTTAATGAATGTTATTTTGAAGCAGAGCCTTGCTCAGTTGCCCCATCTAGCCTTGAACTTGTGATCCTCTTGCTGCAGTCTCCTTAGTAGCTGGAATTGCAGACCGTTTCTTGTAAAAGTTTCAGGCACAGAGAGAGTACAGTTTAAAATGGCCCTAATTCTTCAATCTTGGTCCTAATTCTTCAATCCCATGAGATAGCATTTCAGTGTATTTCAGTGTCCTCTCATTGTGGGTAGAAAATACATCTCACTGATGTTGAGGCTCTTTCCCCCACAGTGGAGAATGAAATAATGTTAATGAGATTTGAGCAAAGGTCTTAAATGTGTTTTTTGAGTGAGTTAGTTGTTTGTGTTCCTAACATTCAGTGTGTCAACAAGAAGCTTTAAGGAAGGTGAAAGATCCATGGGGTAGACTTGAACCCAAACCAGTGTGGGCCAGGCTCAGGAAATCATAGCTTGAAATAGAACCATCCAGCTGAGCCCAGCCCACATCTGGTGAACCACAGAAGACTCACAGTCCTGTGAGAATGAGAATAAACAAGGGAGGTGAGGAAGGCATCTTGCAATGACTTATTATGCATCATTATTACTGGTGTAAGAAACTGGTAATAGTTGATCCATACAAACGATATGTTTCCTTGTTCTCAGGTCAGAAAGCTTTGTCTTTTGTTTTCTTAAAGTTAGCCAGGATGATACTAGTTAATGCCAGCTAGTAATCACTGAATATTGCCTATATTCCATTCAGTTTTCAAATCTTTGAGTAGATTAAGTTCAATTTTCATTACAACCCCAAGTATTACTATTCACATTTCATAGATCAGAAAACTGAGTCAGAAAAATGTTGGGTAATTTGCCTAGGATTCCATGACAAGCAAGTGTAGTGACAAGGGCCTCTGATACTAGTCCATCATGGCCTCCTTGAAAATAGAACAGATAATTGTTGCCTGGGTAAGCTAGTCAAAGTGTTGGTCAGCAAAATATTGGAAATACTGCTTAGCAAAATAAGAGCTGAAGAGCTAAACTATCATTTTCTGTAGACGTACTGAGTTAACAGAGAACATAAAGAAAATTGAGAATCAAAACTTTCTGTCTTTTATGCCAGATGGGTGCAATGCTATAATTTCAAATTTTAGGTTTTTTAATGCTACAGATAGTTATATCCTTATAAATTATCTTATTTATTACATATTCATCTTATTATAAACACTGATATATGTTTATAAAAGATATTTTTCCCCTGGAATAATTTTAAGTAGCAAAAAGTTGCAATAAGAGTATAAAATTTTTTTCTCTGAAATACTGAGGATAAATTGTAGGCATAAATCACCCACAATTACTTCCATCAGCCATAACAACATTAGTACACATTTTTCTATAAACAAGAACATCTCTTTCATAGCCACAATATAACCATTCAGATCAAGAGATAAACACTGATGGTACTCCTACTATCTAAGCTACAGATCACATCCAAGTTTTGCCAATTTTCCAATGATCTTCCTGACAATTGAGGAGCTTACACACTTTCTGTTGGTCTCCTTGGTTTCCTGTGATCTGAGATGATACCCTCCTGACCCTGCCCAAGTTTGGTGCTGGCTACTTGGCCCCTCACCACTGTCCTCCCTTCAGTATGATGACTTCACACTCCTGCACCTAATACATTATTATAAATCCCCCCATGGTCCTACTAAATTACTTTTGTCCTTATTTTTACACATGAAGGAATCAGGGCAGTAGGAGTTCACGTGACTTCACACAGTTGAGTGTCAGAGCTGGAACTTTGGGTCTACACTATGCTGAAGTCTGAAGTCTGGGTTTCTGCCTTACTATGGCTTGGATACTGGTCGTGTGTGTCTCCTACATTCTCCATGCTGGAAGACTTGTCCTTAGGTGGTGTTGAGGTGATGGAACACCTATTACCGGCAGGGCTTAGTGGAAGGTGTTCAGGTCATTAGCAGGAGGGATCAGGTAGCTCTTGAGGGACTCCAGTGAGTTACACAGGAATGTGTTGTTCTAGAAGGAACAAGCGTGGTCCTTTCAACTTTCTAGCTTCCAGTCTCATAGTGTCATCTTTTCTTCATGTGTTCCTGGCATGATGTCTGCCATGAGGTCCTTACCACACGCCAAACAGAAGCACTGCCCAATTTTGAATTTTCAGCCTTTAAAACTGTGGGTTCAGTCAACCTTTCTTCTTTATAAGTGTCACAGCACCATAATCAGTGGCTTTAACCAATGAGGGGCCCTGTACACACTGACCAGGGGATCATAAAGAAAACTTCATTTTCTCCCTACATTGTTGTTATTACTTTTTACTCCAACTATATTTTAGTTCTCTGTATAGAAAAGGTATAATACGTTTCTGAGTCTCAACTTGAACTCCATTAACTTGTGGGACAGCTTAAAGATGTCCTTTGAATAACCAAGTACAGTTCCTAAAAGCCAAACAAGGACTAGCATAAGGGAGCATGAGTAAATGAGAGTCCATCTGTTTGCACCACCACTCCTGGAGCTGGCTCCAGCCCTCTCTCCAAAGGTGTGGCAATGACGTCCCTACATGTTTTGCTGTTTTTTCTCTTGTCCGCAAGTCTGTTTTCTGCTTAGAGACCAATTTGTTTTAAAATGAAAGTCAGATTGTGCCAATGCTCCACTCAATCACTCTGATGACAGTGAGGCACTAAGCAGTGGAGAATCCTGGTGTCTCCCCCTTCACCTCCTTCTGCAGCTGTGCTACACACTCTGTTCTCCTTCCAACCACTAGTTTTCTCTCCACATTTTAATGCTGCTTGGCTTCTCTGCCTGCTGTGCTTCCTAGGTCATTCCAGTCTTCACACAGATGTCTCCTCTGCAATGAGGTATTGTGCTGAAGATTCTATTGAGAATTTTGATATCTTGCCACCCCATCCACTCTCTCTTCTTGATCCAGCTCAACTTTTCTTCATTTTGTCCAGCCACTTGTCATTTTCTCATATAGAATTTATATAATAATGATGTTCATATTTGTGTGCCCCTGCCCCTGCTTGAATGTAAGCTCCACCCAGGCAAAGGCCTTGGTTTAATTTAGTGGTATCTCCAAAGTACCTAGAAGGAAGTCATAGCGTGGGTTCAAGGAATACCTGTGATAAAAGAAATATATTTTCTCCTTGTCTGGGTTCGCCTCACAAGTTCATGGATGAAAGGGCAAACTATCCTTTACTCTGAGGGCTTTAGATTATTTATGAAATAAGGTTCATAAGTCATGTGCATAAAAAATTTTTAAGGGAAGTAGCCCAGGCATAGAGCAAAGGTTTCTGTGAAAATATATCTATCATCAATTTGTCTTTTTACTGGAGTGATGATGAGATATCAGAAAGAATTCTTTTCCTGGGCCAGTTGTCATATGTTACAATAAAGTATTTCAGACTAATGATTTAAGTCCTCCTAGGAAGGTAGTGTGGCACCCCCAGCCTAGGTGGGGAAATGCTGAGCTGTATACACTTGCCTGATGGATCAGCTGTATGCAAAGACTCATAGATTTCTCTGCAGCTCTAGGGAAGAAAAGACAATTGTCTCAGCCCTCTCTCTCAAAAAAGATGTCTCAAATAGCACAGTCACTCATGTGGAAGGAAGAAGCAATAATAGAATTTGTTCTTTTTGCAGCATCTGTGTCTGTCAGGAGAGACCTTGCTGTGAGATGCATTCAAGGGGGAGAATCACATGAGACTGTGGCATGCAATTGTTCCTTCTACACCTTCTATGCTGTGGATCACTAAGGAGCATCTCCAGTTTCTGTGAAAAGGGATTGAATTTTGTGGCATTTTGACATCAAAGGTACGACCCTGACATATCAAACTTGCTGTGGCATATCTTGGTACAAAAATAACATAAGCTAATGCACCAGAGATCTCTTTTCAATATCACACATACTCTCTTAATAGATAACATACGGTTTCCCATATGGCATACTAATACAAATGCTTTTACTCTGGTATGGTTAGTTTTTAATCCAAGGATTTCCAAGTACTTTACAAACACTATTCATTAGCACAACTTTCCTCAGGGAAGTTTCTGTGCCTGGTAGAGAAACAAAGCATCCTGCACACAATCAATAACTGTTAAGGAACAGCAATAATAAGAAACATATTAATGTGGTTCTATAAAAGATAAACTAACAAATGTTAATTAAGGAACTTTCCCAAATCTTCCAAGGACTTCATGGTGGAACTGGGGCTAGAAGTCAAATTATGCTAAAACTTACAGCCAATCCACTAGTGGACCTATGCTGGTAAACTGCCTGCCAATCACACCTGTTCTTGGGTACACACATAAGCTAGCATCTACCCCATAGCTGGGAAAATTATAACCAAAGTTGGGTTGTCATAATAACATCTCAATAGGATTTCCTTACTCTCTCTGTTTCTCAAATAAAGCAACACTTGTACTTTTCCATTAACTTCAAGCCCTGAGGTTAAATTTGCTTTTAGAAGCTATATTTCTCCAGGTTGTCATTTATGTTTTTGAATCAAGATTACCAGTGTGCCTACACATTTGTTTAAAACAGGTACTGTGCAGATGTTAAATACAGAGCTGGCAACAGCAACTGATTTTTTTCCCCTGAAGAATGGAAAGTATATAAAGATGTTCTTTAAATAGAAGAATCAGGCCACAAATAAAATCCAAAGCTGTTAGGTATCTTTGTCATCAATTAATGTTTTCTGGGTACCTACAGAGTTCAAGATATGGGAGAGTGAGTGAATTAGGCTCCTTGGAAGATGATGGCCTTTTGCTTTGCAAGTTGGCAAAAGAGAGGGAGTGAAGGGTGTCATGAGATGTGATGAAATGCAAGATGAAACTGAGGCTAGGGAGGACTATCCAAAGAATTATGAAACATATCTGGTACCTGTAGATCTGAATCAAGATAGAGTGTTTGTCCTGTGTGAAATGCAGTTCTTTGGAACATGACTGACAGGAGATGTACAGGTGAAGACAGCGTGTGTGCCCACTGGGGCAACTCCCAGGGGAAAAGTCTTTCATGTTTGGAAAAACTTAGTTTATTTCCTCTCTTGGGTACAATGTAGCAGACGTGAATATGAGATTGGGGCCAGCCTCATATTATCCTGGGAAAATATGGGAAAACATTCATTTCTATGTTTTTAAAAAATCTTTTCTCTTTTAAAATATTTGTTCATTCTGTGTTGAGGCTTACTATTTTAGATAGTAAATTTTTTTGCAAATTAAGATATTGTTTGGAATTCTGAAGTTTAGCATGAAAGCAATGTGGGTTTTCCACGATTTCATGTAACCTTTTTATAATAAACCTCTGCCCAAATATAATCCATAGACTTGGCCACCACTCAAGATATGACTAACAACTATAAAAATGACAGTGTCCCCCCTTTTTCTTTCTCTCTCTGCATTTTATTACTATTTAAAATTGCAGACTTATAATGATGACTTATTTAACAACATTTGTATTTAATATATATTTGATGTTGTTGCAGGATGTTATTCTCTTTACTTCCCATGAAAATATGTTTATCTCATAGTACCACACAGGATTAGCTGTAGAGGCCACCTGGATACCAAGATCCATGTAGCCACCATTCTAGCTCATAATGGGTTACTTGGAATACCAGCTCAGTGCAAACGCCATGTGAACAATTGTTCTACTGCGCTGTTTAGGGAATAATAAGGCCAAAAGTCTATACATGTTAAGTATAGATGCACCGTTTTTCTGAGTGTTTTCAGTCCTCAGTTGGATGAATCTGAAGATGCAGAGGCAAAGGATATGGAGGGTAACTGTAATTTATAAGTTGAGAAACCACAGACCTTTAGGCAGAAAGTGCAAATGATTGTTATGCATATAATTTTAGGTATCAGAAGCTGTGCTCTCTAGGGTCTCTCAGTTTTCTGCTACAAAAGTAAATTAGAAATGACTGTATCTTAAGCATTGCCTCTCCAGCCTCTCCAAGGGTCCAAAGCCCTTGGCAGGTCTGTTAGAGTACAGATTACAAGTTCTGGTTTAGCAGAACTGTGGGGTTAGGGGAGGCAGAAACCTTTCCTGTCTGACCAATTCCCAGAGATGCTCTGGATGCTGCTGCAGGTGTGGCAACCATACTTGGAAGATGATTGGTCTAGATTCTGGTAGGAACAGAAAGTATGGTGAGATTTACTTCCATTCATTAAATCCAGCTATGAACAGCCCACCCAGCTAGGTTACATTTCCCTACTTCTGAGTTTGTAAAGATGTGACTTGAGTAATCCCTTAAGATACTCAATTATTTCATAGAAGGAAAAAGCAGTTATTTCATAGAAGAAAAAAGACTTTTCATAAAATCAATGTATAAAATTTATCTTTACCCTAAAGTTTCACAAGAGATCATAATTAAATCACTTTATCTTGAAACCTTTGAACCAAACTCTGCAGGGACTCACTGCTGAGCACTGAGACAAGGATTGAAGAAAGGGGAGCCTTTCCCCTCCAGAAGCCAACTGTGGAGACATGGCAGATAGGCAACCCCAGGAAAATGCAGCAGGGAGCTGGAGGAAGCAGGAGGGGCCTAGGTGCCCTGAGGGTAAGCACCTGGCTCAGGCTGAGGGACAGGAGACCTCAGAGCAGACATGGCCTCCCCTATGACTTTCGTCACGAGAGCATGTGTATGGAGCATCCAGCCCTGCCAGTCTCTGTCCTTTAGAACTGCAGCGCCCACTGTAGAATCCACTGCCCACCCGTCACTACAGGGTACTGGAAATGTGGCGAGTCCAAACTCAGAGGACCACCAATGTAAAATGCATAACTGACCCCACCTTAGGGACAATGCCAACAGTGTAAAATATCTCACAATTATCGCACTGTTTACATGTTGAAATGGTTTTTTGGACATGTTGGGTTAAACAAAGAATTAAAATTAAGCTCACCCGTATTTTTTAATTTTTTGAAAAGCAGATTGGCAAAAGTTTAAAATGACATCTGCATCTGTGACCCATGTAGTGTTTCTATTGAACAGCAGTTGTTCTAGAGATAGCGAGTGCCAGCAGGAGCCGTGGAGCTGTGTGGTCAATGGACGCCATCACCGAGGTCCCGCCCCTGTGGTTAGCCCAGTCACTCTGACTCATGCATGTGTATCGTTGGCCTCTACTCATTCACGTGCCGCCCTGGGAGCTTTGTCTGTCTGGTGCAAACGTTCTGTGCCCCAGTGCTGACGCTGAGAGTCTCTAGCAGGAAGCAGCCCTCAATGGTGATACGGGGGAGTTGGAGCACTAGCGCCCTCTAGCCAGGATTGCAGGAAGACAGCTCTCAGGTAAAATTCCCCTGCAACCACTTCAGCCTTCTGGTCTACCCATCTATGCTCTTACTCTCTTTCTCATTCCTCTACTCTCTTGCTGGAGCTTCCTTAGATCTCCTCCTCAGTCGACTGTCAACCTTGAGTCCTTTTGTTGGGCTGGATTCAAGGCGGCGTAGCCTTAGAAAATTTTACACAGAATAACTACACAAAATCACTGTCCCCAATCACGTTAACTGCTAATTAAGAGAAATGCAAGTTGCCAGTTTGGCACCTAACAAGATCTTTGGAGAGGGCTTCCCTGTGGAAGTGGAATTTAGGAAGTGAAAGTAATTAGTAGAATTTAATGAAGTGGAGAAGGATGAGTATTCCAGGTGGAGTGAAGAGCAGGTCAAGCAGCCTTCTGTGACTCGACCTCTCTGAAGATGTGGTAAGGGCCAGTGGGGCTTGTTCGGAGGTAGGTGTCATGAGATTCATCTAAGCAGGTGATATTCAGGCAATGGAGTGGGGTGAATTGGGAGAATGTTCCCAGGGAACACCCAGAGAGGAGAGGGGGCATGTGTGTCAGAAGCGTGCAGTCATCTTGTCTATTTGGAGTACAACTGTAAGAAGAATGGAGTCAAGGGCAAAGCCCAGAAAAATGAAGGTGCTTGTATTGTAAAGGGCTTTATGTTCTTAACTAGGACTGAGCATGTCTAGAAGGGTAGTAGGGAGCCATGGAAGGTTTCTATCCACATAGCTGCTTTCTGGGGCATACAGTGAGCAGGGTGGGGCAAAGAGGACAGCGATAAACAACTCCCTTGGAATTGATTAAAGCTTGCACAGAAGAGATGACAATGACCTAAGACAAAGGGATAGCGGAGAGAAGAGAGAGAACAGGATGGGTTGAATTGATTTTTAGGAGGCAGAATCAGTGGCTTTGGTGAGGTGGCTGCACGGAAGAGTAATAGATGCCAATAGTAACATGGTACCAAATTGTACTAGAAAAGCTCTGAGTTATCCCCATTAACATTCCTAATAGCTTCATAATATAGACATAACTAGTCCATTCTAGATGGGTAATGGTGTTCCCATATCAGGAACTCTTCAGTCTTCCACAGCTAGCAGGGAACAGAAACAGCATTTGTGCCTTGGTCATTTACAGCTCCAGTGCTGTAATGACAAGCTGAAGGACACTCCAGCTTGTGGCCTGGGAAACAGGAGGTTTGGGGGTAAAAGGGGCACATTAGCCTCATTGGCTGCACAATGGAGATGTTTCATTAGAAAGAAGAGAGGCCAGATTTGTGGAGGGGAAAATAGTCCAGTAAAATTCAGTCTCTAAAATAATATCTTAAAAATTGGTACAACTTTTTTTCATAAATTGAGAAAAATTTACTATCAAGGGAGCATGTGGTGGTCATTTTGTGCATGGTTGTGCTCTTTGCAGATATTCTTGGTTAGATTTTGTTTTTTCCTTTCATGACCTTGTCTGGGTTGTACATTTTGACTGATGGTCTGAGACAGTTGCTTCCAATATGTGTTCTCTTTCTGTCACAAATAGGAATGTATCCTATTGTAAGCCCTCAGGGTCTGCCTCAGCAAAAGGACAACTACATCCTTGCTGTGGTTCCCAGACTTATCACAATTCCTCCTTCTCTGCATCTCCAGTATCACCCTTTCTGTTCCATTAAGCTGTACATGAAGAATCAGCTGTCACTTCCTATTTAGTGTAAATCGGTTTTATTTAGTAATGGATCTATCACCTCTCCACACCTATGATAACAGCAATTATCTAGTCTTCTTTCCTATAACAGAAATTCCATATTACTATACTGAGCAGAGAATGCTGAAACTTCCTGGTCTTGAGTTACCCAGAGTCATAGTGGGATGTCATTTTCCTTTGAACACAAGAAATCCTATACACCTTTTTTTCTATGCCACTTTCTAATCATCTTCCTGGACTAGACCTATGGCAGAGAATCAACATAAATGATAACCACATTCTTATTTGTCACCTGAAACAACAGTCAACTGACTCAAGGACCAGGAAAAAGTTGTCAAAGATGGTTGATGATACTATTTTAGAAAAACCAATGTAAATATCCACAGGCCACATCAAAAGACAAATAGGAACATCTGTATCTTCTCTCCTGGTAGCGGCACAGCCCACAGGTAACTATGCATTGCCAATGTGTATTCTGCCATAGATACTTCTTTCTTCTTTTTGCTAAACTGCTCAATTTTTAGAAGTTTATCCTTATCTAATGCACTTTTTGGATAACTATAAAAACATTCTAGGTGATTCCAGCTGTTCCCATAGAACTTTGTTAGGTTCATATATATGGGTGTGACATGAGCTCAATGAAAAGAGAAACCTTTGCAAGTGATGACACTCAAAAGAGGACCCTCTCTGCCACTTAGACACCAATCTACTCTTCCTCACAGGCTCTAGGGACACTCACTTTGCATGCAGAGCCCTTCCTATGTTGAGGAGACAGTGGGTGCCACTGGATGACACAGATGGAAACAGTTTTATGGTGAATTTGAGAGAGCACCAACAGGAAAGACTGCAGGAGTGCGATCCTACTGCCACAGCTTAGGAGTTTCTAGCTTCTTGGTGGTTTGCTTATAAGAATGTATCATTCTACTTCTTTCCTTTCTCAGTTTTAATGGCACATTATCCTGGATGCCAATGAAACTAATTTCTCTGTTTCATTGACACCTAGAAGGTCTGTATTTTCTCGAAGAGTCACAATGGCCTTAGGTGTTGCTATGTGAGCTGCAGATAAGGTTTGCTTATAAAAGACTCCAAAATAACAATGTAATGCATAATGCATGTGTAAATCAAAAACATGTCAAGTCAGATCAAAAGTTCTTCCAATCACATGACAATATTAGGACAAATATTTAAGTATATGCATATGCTTCTTGAACTAGTCAAATAAATGGCAAGTGGGTAATTTCCTCAATAATTAGCTAATACATTTATGATCAGAATGACTTACAAGAAAGAACAACTTATTATAGGGTAAAACATTAAGTACTCAAAATTAAAGATGACCCTTTAAAGTCTGCCCCAATAAAGCTAATTAAATGATGAAATTTTGGGGGGTCAGTTTTAATTAAACTAATAATGAGTCCAACATGGAAAATTACAAAAAGGTTAAACAAAGGCTTAAAACCATAGTTATTATGATTAGGAAACACAGATGTATGCTTGATTTATTGGCCCTTTAAATTATTCTGTCAGAATTCTCCCCTCTTGTGAGAGCTGGCCAGGTTCTGTGTAGTTTTCATGTAGCACCTCAAGTCTGCAATTTTATAGCTGGACAAGTTTGGGCATGGGAGCAAAATGAGAACGAGGCACTTCTTAACTGTGGCTATGAAACACTGGATCTGAGGTGCCGTTTTGAGTTTTTCCGTTTGCTCTCTGTTAGTATGGATTCATTAATCATGTATCTGTATTTTTACACATTTTGTTTTGTTGACACATGGGGTAGGTAATATATTTTTGCCAACATCCCAGTCAAATTAAAATGGATATATTTTTAAGACTGCTCACATATGGATTTTGAATCCTCTGGCTGATGAAGATAGAGGATTCCTCTGTGTGCACGTGTGTGTGTTACACACTGCTGATAAGACATATTGAGGTTAGAGGAAACAGTGGAGGCATAAAAACCAAATGAGAGAAAGGATTCTATTCTCTCATTAAAAGTCAAATCTGACACAAATTCTTATTGCCATAGAAAACCCTTTTGATGTCCATATGTAGTGAGCAAAAACGAATGCTTACCGGCTTCCATATATTCTTATTATTGTTTTTCAATTGATGGATTGAAATGCAAAGTGAGTTCTCTGAGAGACCATCACCCTGAAGGTCTATAATTCTTTGCTGACAATACCACATTAGTTATTTCAGTGACTTAATTTTTGAACCTGCTTCTGTCTCCCTGAAGGCATGAAAGGAATCCTGTGTAAAACGTACCCAACCTGAAAAAGGTGTCCCAGCTCTTTAGCTAGAGTAAGATAAATTAGGTCTCTTTAGGAAATTTGAGAGATCTGGAAAGGGGGTAGTGTTGAGAAGCACATCTAAAACATTTTCAAGGACACAGTGAACATTTATTTTTGCTTATTTAGAGCAGAAACTGAAGCCTTGTCTTTGTACATATAGGCTGAAATCTAAGATTATTTTGATATACTCAAAATATTGCAATAAAAATGATGAAAAATATGCAACAGAGGCCATAGATGGCTGGCAAAGCCAGGCTGTATTATCCTTTGGTCCTTTACACAGGTGTTTGTTGATTCATCCTACTGCCACTCCATGAAAGTACAGGTGCAACAGCTTAGTATATTGCATGTCTGGACTCCTTGTTGAGGGGCAATAATTCATGCGGTGTAGGATTAGCTTTCCCCTTTTTAAGATAACCTGCAGCCTCCTCCTGACCACCATTGACATCACTTTTTGCAAGATAGCGAAGTCCCCACGTGTTCACAGATTTTCATACTTCAGATGGTATTTGAGAGGACTTTGGAGCTTAAGTCAATAAGAGGATTTCATATTTGAGGAAGTCTTAAAGAATCTAAGGATACAGGCACAGCCAGGATGTAGGCAGTTTTGGAACAGGAAGCTAGAAAGCTGTTTGGGATTACAGTGGTTGTAAAAATATACCCACAAATTCTTAGTTACTCCTCCCTTCAAGAGATGGAGCTTGCCAATTCCCTTGCCTTTGAGGACATGCTGCTTTTAGGGACTTGGTTCTAATCAGCAAAATTAAAAGCGACAGTGTGTCACTTTTGTGATTGGATTACAAATGACTGCCCCCTTCCATCTGGGGTGTGTGCTCATGTTACAAGTCACATGCTCTGGGGGAAGCCAGCTGCAAAGTTGCTAGGAGCCACATCAGCCTGTGGAGAGGCCAGCATGGCAAACACTGAGGTCTTTAGCCAACACCTGTGAGGGCGTCCAGAGCCAGGTTCCTTGAGATGCAGTGTGGAGGGGGAGGGGTGAGTACATGGGGCATGGAGCTGAGCAGACGCCAGGAGCACACATTCTCACTGGTCGGAATGTGAGGAACCCAACAGGGGTTGAGCTAATTTTAGCTTTTCTTTGACTTTTCCTTTTTGCATTCCTCCGCTTTCTTAGGCCAGAACTCTGTAGGATCCAGTGGAGTTCATCTGATCCTTCATCATTTATAGAAACTGCTTTCACATTCTAAGCTTATAATAGTGAGTTTTCTTAAAAAAAAAAAAAACTCCATTATGTCCTACAGGGAGTTGCCTTCTGGAAGGGCAAGCTGTTCACCCTTGGTGTTCTCTCCCATCTTCCTTGCTTCCCTTCTTTACTTACTGGCTTTTTCTTCCCCTTTCTGCCTATTATTCTTTAGGACCTCTATGCCAGCAGAAAGCATCCATCCCACCTCCATGCCACCATTTTCATCCTATACATCTTGCTTGAATGGCCACTGATGTGCCTGCATCTCCTCTCAGTGATCTAGTTCTCTCATGCGGCTAGAAGGAGCTGAAACTCATGTAGGAAGAATTTCAGATGTGATTCCTACTGAACTTCATGTTCAGTCCTGTAAAGGTTGGCCCAAAGTTTTCCAGCTACTGAGCACTTACTATGACTTAATATGATACTGTTATGTAGTGAGTGATAAATGCTTGGTGTACATTTCCAGGTCCTGGCATAGACTTCCCAAAACTTACAATTTTTAGCATGATAGAACATGTTTTTAATTCATAATAAACTCAATCTTGCCTCATTTTTTGTTAATAAGGTGAAACTTTTATGGGTAAGTAGTTCTTGAATGGAACTGGATTCCAGAGGTATCCACCATGTGGTAAGAGCACCAGAATAGTCAGTGTCACCTTTTGACTTCTGGAGAGAGGAGAAGGGTTAGACATTGAAGTACTCATCAATGACCAACGACTTATCATTCAATCCTATGTAACAGAACCACCATAAAATTCTACACAATATAGTCTGGGCAGCTCCTGGACTGATGAAGGCATCTCCATGCCAGAAGGGCAGTGCATGCCAATTTCACCTGGACAAGAAGTCCTTGCTGTGGATCCTACCTGATCTCACCTTTTAGCTGCTTCCTCTGGCTGTTCGTTTGTATCCTGTATACTAAGAGGACAGTACTAAGTGTAGTGTTATTACATCTGAAGGGGAGGGTGAAGGACACATTCTCCTGAATTTATAGCCAGTCTGTCAGAAGTACAAGTGGCATAGTCTTGAAACTGGTATCTGAAGTGGGGGTATTGTTGTAGGACAAACTCTTCATCTGTGGGTCTGATGGTGATCTGGGCAATGTCAGAAGTAAACTCAATTATACAATACCCAGTTCCTATCTAGACAAGAAAATTGTGTCACAAAAAAAATCACACTTATTTTTAGAAGTGTTACAAGTGAAAACAGATCTAGTGGTCATAGTAATAGTACTTAAACATTTATGTCACATGCTTTGCACGTATGCTCTTACCTTAGTCCTATCCCTAAGTCTGAAGTAGATACTGTCTACTTATCTCTCTATCCATGCATCTATCTTTTCTTCAGTGCCATGTATCAAACACTGTACACTGTACAAATGAGGCAAATACTTTCCCTTTGAGCTGCACTCCCAACACCTTTGCCTCATTTTAAAGCTGAAGCTATTTATGCCTTCAAGAAAGTAATGTATCCAAATCCCATTTATTAAGTGGGAATTTAAATTTGGGCCAAATACCTGAGGATTATTCTCATTTTTGGAGGTTGGCCTTCTTATTGAGTATTGAGAAACTACTGTAACAAAGTCTACTGTTTCATACTATCTTGCTATGACCTTCGTCTCTCAAAGATCTTTGCAAATATGGATGTCAGAAATGTCTGGGAGATAGACTGAGCTGTTGTCAAATAACCACAGGTCTGACATTCTGAGGATTCTTCTCTGCTTGAGACAGGAAGAATTCAAACCTCCATTACCTGAAAGACACCATCTCAGGAGAGAGAGCTGACAGGCCTCCTGGAACTGTCGTCTTTACATTGTTTTGGGTTGCAACATGTTCTTACTCCATGCACTTGTCTTTCAGTTCCAAAGGAGCTCTTTAACCAATGATTTTTTTCCCCTTATTTTAACATTTTCCCCCAGGGAAGTATATCTCACTTAAGAGAAATGATCTGTGGTCATGGTAAATTCCCTTTGTCCACTTGCTTACTTGTTAATTCATTCATTTGGCCACCCACAAGTATTTCCAGAGTCCTTAGGATTTAAAAATGACATTTCACTAAAATATTAGAAGCCCTTTCACTTATGGAGGTGGAGATAAATATACATGAGATTTTGTGGCTGCATTTGTGCTCAGTATATTTTATTTTTTTTGTAACACACTGTCTGCTTTGACTAGAGTTGAACTTTTATAGTAGAAATCCATTACCCTAGAGATGAAAAAGTGGGCAGTAGCCAGTAATAATTGACAGCTTTTAACATAAAGAGTAAAAAAGTGTTCTATAAGCTGAAAAAAGAAAGATATTAGCAAAGAAGTAAATTCCAAACTTATGTTTGTTATAATTTCTGGGAAACTGCCTTTTTATTTACTTCATCAGCTGAAACTTAACTGCTATCTCACAAGGGCCTATGAACACCTTGGCTGGCACTTGTTGGAGAAATAATGGCAGGCTTACTGAAGGAAGAGCCACCACAGATGGCCCAAAAGGTCTAGACACAAAGAAGATCAAAAACTTGAATATTTCTGAGGGGAAAGGATACATAACAGGAAGATAATCATTTGATAATACTTTCTTTTGGGAAACTAGCAAGATTGCCTTGCAGTCCTGGACATAATTTTGTTGCACTGAATCGGATTTTCACTCTACATGGAGTCTTTTAAAAGGAATTTGTTTTCAGGAATTTCTTCTATATAAAGGAGAGAGAATTGGATACTTAGTTCCCACAGGAAGTAATAATAAAAGTAGCTACCACTTTTGATTGTCCAAAGTATGTTTACATGACAAGCATCATGCTTTTCTTCTCTATATTTTATTTCTAATCCTTTTTTAAATTCTGAAGAGTAAGGAATAGTATTATTTCTATTAGTAGTATTTTATAGTAGTATTTATTATTTCTATTAGTAGTATTTTATAGATGGGAAAAAGGAGGCTTATCAAAGTCTACGGTTCAGTGAATGGTACATCTGGGACTCAGATCTAGGTTTGGGTATGGTTTGTACCTTTTCTAATTTGATACCTAATGTGGTGCTTCTCATATTGTCTCTGGACCAGGGAACTTTCCCAACTCATCTTGTGAAAGCATTCATTGCCATCAGAAGTATATTTTAAGCAAATTTCTAGCATACTATTCAATGTAAAATCATCACTATCTTTGTTTTAGGGATTTATTTCCATTGAATTCCCTATCCCAATAAATATCCTCTTTGGATTCCAATAACCTTGTAAAGGCATCTTTTGGTAGTTGAAAGATTGGATGTTTGGTCATATTTCACCCAGATCCTAAGTTTGTGGCCAGCAAAGCTAGACTGTTTCAAGCCTATCTTTATCAACATTAATATTTGGAAATATAACACTGCAGCATTCTTATAATCCAGTAGAAAACAGATACCTCAGCATTCAGCCTCCTAATATCTAAACCCGAATCTGAACATCAGGTCTTAAATCTATAAACTGGCTTTTCCTGTCACTCCTGAGATCTGTTTTCTGAACTGCATTTACAGGAACTGTGACTGGCAGAGTAGCCCTGAAGGGCACTAGCTATTGAAACATACTGCTGGTAAAGCTATTAGCAGATGATGAGGCCCAAGATTCCTTAATTTAATGGGCAGCAGACAAGGAAATCCGGCAGTAGTTCAACAAGAGGGAAGCACTTCAGTGCTGATGCCAATGTATAAACACCAGGCTTCTAAAAATCAGGTTACCACACAGTCCAGGGTTTTTGAGTAAACAGAATCTCAAATTTCGCTTTTGCCTCAGGCTACCAGGGAAAATGAAGTCATTCATAAACAGTAGTTTTGGTATTCCTTTGACCCAATGTCAGATAGTTTGGAAATATAGAATAACATCTTAAAAAATGAACAACCAAAATTTAAAAGTCTATTTCCACATTTCTTTCCAAAGCACTCTCTTTAAGGTCAACAATACTGTTTATGCCCATACATCTTTTTCTCACTCATAGGATCCTTTTCTTCCGGTCTGTTTCCTATGAACTCACCCCCATGACCACAGTCGTGATTTTTTTCTGCCTTTATTTTCTCACCCCATGACCACAGTCGTGATTTTTTTCTGCCTTTGTTTTCTCACTTTCTTCACCACATTGATTTTCCATTTTATACATCTGTGCCCCACCTGCTTTCACTTGCCAAGGCTTTTTTGTCTCCCTGCATGGCACTCGGGTTGGCTGAGTTTTGTCTACAGCTTGTCTCTATACTCCAGTCTTCAAGCTGGGCTGTTTTAGGTAGTGTGAGTGTTACTCTGAAAATACCATTTGGTATTTCATAAAAAAGAAGCAAGAGGGGACTGGATAACAAATAACATTATTAAATGTAACATTAAGTCCTCTTTACTCTTACAATGGACCTCTGATTTGTGAACTTAATTTGTTTCCAAGGGCTGGTAGTGACTCAGGTTGGTCAGTAAAGGTTCAGGATCCACCTCAGCCTTCAAAGTCTCTCTCTTGTACATAGGCAGATCACAAGGTCCTTAGAGAGACATTGGCCCAGGTTTTCTCAGTTAAGCTCCCATAGAAAAAGATGTTGTAATGTTCCAGAATGCTTCTAGGGTTAAGTTGGTATCTGAGACTATCTGGAAACATAGCAGCCAGCATTTAGGTCATAGCTCAAGATTTTGGTCATAAGTTAAAACTAAAATTCTGGTCATAACTCAAGTTGTTCATAGGTCAGGCCAGTTGGAACATGAAGGTCCACTGTATTTTCTATCTCAAAAAAAAAAAAAAATCCCACAAGATTCAGTCATCAAATACTGCTAAGTGAATGTGATACAATGTGCATGATCTACTTTTCCTGTGAATAGTTCCCTTGTTTTCCAGTGGGGAGCCACTGAGCTGCCATTTTCAATCTGAGAGTCTCATGGTCGACTCTATTTCCTCCTTGTCTTCATCCTACTCTAGTTGCAAAGTTGCCGTATGATCCGGGTGTAGAAACGGTACTGTGTCTCCGGCCCTGGTATATAGGTTACAAAACTGACCAGCATCTGGCCAATCAGAGTCAACAAAGCTCATTTTCAGATATTTTTATAATTGTTGTTGAGAAAGAAAGACATCATTTAACTGGATCAATGATAGGTGCTGGCTATCTTAGCACAGAGAAAAAGAGTATCTGCATCAAAACCAGCACAGACAGATAGAGCACAGAGAAGTGGACAGAAACCTAGTCTTGATGCAATTGTTGAATTCCCTGAGTCAGTATCACCTGGACTTTTCAAATATAGGCTTGTTAATTCAAATATAGGCTTGTTAAAGCCAGTTTCAAATGGCATTTGGTCCTTAAATTTGAGAGTCCTGGCCTATATAAACACCTAGGATGCTACTTGTAGTTCTCATCTGTATTTCCAAATCAGTAGTACACTGGGAGTTTTAAAAATTACTCATTTAAAAAATATGCACACAATGGCACATGCACATCCTTGCAAGGCTTGAGCACCATCATGATGATGGGACCATCATCACAGCATCATGGCACATTAAAGGTGTTTTCTACAAAGAGCTTCAGAGACAAGTCTATGACTGTCTTTTACTTATTTGATTCCCCATTTGTTCTTTATCCTCCATCTCCACCAAACTGTCAGGTAGAGAAAAAAATATATATTTTTTCATCTGACTTGGCTGTAGTACAATCCCTCATTTCCTATTACTTCTCTGATGGCACACATTCAAAATGCAAATTTTTATACACAAAGGAAGAATAACTCTTGAAACAATGTGTGGTGCCACTGAGGACTTGAAGCTCCTACTTGATTTAATAGATTTGCATAGACAGTAGAGTAGCCTGTCCTTTCAGCAAAACAGTAGAGTTTAGAGTCAGCACATTTTCTGGGACAATGACTTTCACCAGGAAATGTGGGCAATAAGTCTGTGAAGGTATACGTAAACTTAGGCTTTCACAGAATCTGAGATTTTGAAAGAGACCATCAACTACCCCAAACAATAGAATGTGGTGAAAAGTTACACTGAGATTTTGTTTAAAAAAATACCCAAAATACAATGATATGGAGGTCACAGTGTAAGTGGTCTTAAAATTTAAGTTTAGGAACTCTGAGAAAAAACAAGAGAGTGTCCAGAGATGATATAAAACTTTAGTTGCGCCCACCTTCAATGGGTTGAGTCTCCCTAGCTCAGGGCTCAGGCCAGTGAGAGAAAGAAGATTTGCAGGACTTTATCTCCAATTTCTGAGTTGTCTTAGCTGATACTGGATAGATCAGAGCCAAACTATCCTCGCTGAGAACTCTTCAGATTACATATATATGGGCACAAAACTTGTCATTGTTTTAAGCCAACAGATTTTAGGATGACTCACTGAGGCATCCATAGAGCTCTGCCTGGGACAGAATTTTGTGAATTTTTGTGAAGAAAGCATTCAAGATCCTGCCTGTCATAGTAATTGGGATTATTTTAGAGCTAAGAAAGAGAAACTCCAAATATCCAAGGGCCAAAGATGCTGAGGCTTAATGTGCAAACACAAATTTATGGCATGATAAATGGTAATGGAAGAAAGGAAAAACATAGAGGGTGAAAACTAAGCCACCACAAAAGTTAATTTTCAAGGACAAATATTGCTGCTGAGCAATAAATAAGAGAAGAGCAAGACTAGCTAGTTGAGAGAAAGGCGAGAAGATAGATTGTGATTAGTTAGGCTATGGAACTTGGAGGCAGATCAGTGATCAGAATTATAACAGGAAGAGATGGGCCAGGGTCCCAGTGGAAAGCAGGGGCATATTCAAGGGAGTGTGAAGAGTGGGGAAGGTCCCCTAAGAGTAGCAGTTTGCAGCTGTTTACTAAGCACTCGGCACAACTGCCCCACTTTTGTCTCACACTGCAGAGCAAGCCTCCGTCCCTCCATGCCTTTCCTCCCAAACCATGTGTCTACTTTTCTCTCGCCAGCAACAAAGACTGTTAGAAGCCAGTGGGGGATTCTCAGGAAGGCGGACTGAGAAATGACTCAAGCGGATCTCGTAACATTCGCACCCTGGGAGAACACGGTACCCTGGTTTTTTGTCTATCATTCCTCTGGCAGAGCGATCCCTGGAGGTGAAATCATTTCCTGAGAGCTTCACTGATGGCTGCAGATGACAAGGCTTAGGGAGGAACAGGCCCGCTTGAGCTAGGTTTCAGGAGAGTGTGGCGTGCGTCCAGGTAATTTAGTGTAGGTGGACAGTTTTAAGGCTCTCTTTGGGAGAGTAGGAAAGCACAATTTTGTTACACTAGAAAACTGAAATTTTAAAATATAAAATTCCTAATGTGAAAGTCCAATATTGTTAAAGAAGCAGTTCTCATTTAAGACAAATCTGAATAAAATAATTCTGTTGAAAAATTAGTACCTAATATTATAAGCCTTGAAATGTCCTATTGATGTAGTGCCAACATGGGAAGAAATCAGTGCAGTGTTTAACTCTTTTTATTGAATTTTCAATAAAATAGAAGTGAATTCATCTTAATGATTCCTTCTTTATCCCTGGTTCTAGAAAGCAAAATAAATAAATGGCTAACTATGTATATTCTGAACTACAGTCCGTGACTTGAAGATTTAAAGAGATATCTTCAAAGGGGATCCATGACATACACCCTGATCATTTCCTCTGATTTTTAAATAGCTAACTTAGTGTCCTCTTTCATGAGTTCTCTAGACAATTTCTGAAGAGCTTTAAAAGAAGCTTTCCCCATATGGAAAGGAGAAGACTGGCCCAAATGTTCAGAAAGGCCTGCTTGGCTATTAAAAGCATGATTCATGTTTTGAGTTAGAGATGTAACTATTTACTGGGCCTGAAGGAAAGTGCTCATAAAGAATCACTTATCATTTAATTGCATAAACTGTTTACCTTCTTCTTTAACTTCTTCTGTGACCTATTGGTTCCTGGGGGAGAGTGTTGTTCAGTTTCCATGTGTTTGTGTGGCGATTCCTTAAAAACCTAGGATAAGTGGCCTCATTTGACCCTGCTATTCCTCTGCTAGGTATATACATGGAATAATTAAAAGATTTATGTCACAGCAACATATGTATACCCATGTTTATAACAGCTCAGTTTGTGATAGCTAACTCTTGGAAACAGCTCAAACGCCTATCAATAGGGACTAGATACAGAAGATGTGGGTTTTTTTTTTTTAATAAAATGGAGAATTAGTCATAAAGAATGATAAATTTGACTCATTTATACTCAAATGGGTGTATCTTTAGGATATATTCATAAATGAAATAAATAGAATACATATGTGTAAATACTGTATAATTTCTCTGGTATGAAGAACTGAAAGTGTAAATGAATTCCAAAATGTATGATAAATATTGTGAAATAGGGAGAAAATGTTCAAAAGGTAAAGGGAGAAGGTAGGGGTAGAGGTAAGTAAAGAAGGAAAAGAAAAAATAATCATGGTAAAATGGAAAACAAAGCTTATGTATATAAGGGGTAGGGGTTGTAGGGAGAGCACGGGAATGGGAAAAAATGAGAATCAAGATGTGTCA